>JARYHS010008075.1:105461438-105497302 GCA_031002005.1 Vandiemenella viatica | reverse complement strand
TAAATCGCTGCGACACCCCTTCCTTCTTGAGCGTGCGTGTATTTTCCTTTGTTTTTTGAGTAATCTTTTGACTTCGCATGTGTACCACGGTGGATCATCTCCCCTTTATTGTCCGCGGTATATGTATTTCCATGCCTTCCCTGACTATATGTATAAAACGATGCCACATCTCTTCAACGGTGTCCTTTGTTGACTTGAAGTTATGGTATTATTCCTCAGGTAGGTTCTAAAACACTCCTTTGAGGCCTTACTGAATCTGTATACAATCCGCCCTTTTTTCCTTTTTCGCTGGTCATTAATTTGATAGTCGCAATTACCGCTTTGTGATCGCTTATTCCTGTGGTCGTTGAAATGTCGGTGAATAATTCTGGCCTGTTGGTAACCAGCAAGTCTAAAATGTTTTCGCTACCGTTATGACACCGCGTAGGTTCATTAACTAGCTGCTCGAGATGATTATCTGACAACAAATCGAGAATTACTTCAGAAGCTGCCTTATCCCTGCTACCTGTGATGTGAACGTAATTACACCAGTCATTATAAGGCAGATTGAAGTCGCCTCCTAGAACCATAGCATGATCCTTAAAACGGCTAGCTATACTATTTACATTAATTCTTAACTCCCTCGGCGATAGTTATGTCGGAATCGAGTGGACGGTAGAGGGCGCCTATGCTGAGTTTTGACCCAGCAACGTTGAGCTTAATCCATATGATTTTACAGATCGTATCGACTTCTATTTCATTACATGGGAGATATTTACTCACAGCAATCTGTCTTTATGAAAAACGTTCATGCTGTCTTTAAAAGTTTCGGCGGAACTTATTTCCGGTTTCAGCCAACTTTCTGTACCGATAACGATATCCGCTTCTGTACTTACAAATAACGCTTTCAAGTTCCGGTTGTTTGTTACAAACGCTTCTACAGTTAATTACGAGAACTTTTTAACTGTCGAGATTCTTTTACGTTGCTCCTATATTCCGGTGTTGCATCTGATTGGGTTTCGCGTAACTGTATTTCGTGTTCCGGGTCTTCCTCCCTCAGCCTAAAAAACCACCCAGTGCATTCCACACGGCCCCTGCCACCCTTGTAGCCGATTGACGTGTGCAGTGCACACCTGACATAGGGACTCGACCCTATGGCGAAGATTTTGACTGCTCAAGCAATCTCGTCAGTTTCTGTTGACAGCATGTTAAACGGATAAATTATTGTTATGTTTACAATGAATTTTGTACCATAACTGGTAGAAGTTTACTTCATGAGCAACGTATGAGCGATAGTCGGAGAGAAACTGGCTATTCTACCCCATCATACCTCATTCTCCAAGGCGTCAGGGGACTAGCAGTTAGAAATGACCAGAGCAGCAAAGTGCGGGAGACTGCCGAATGTGGTGTGCATGCAACGTTTAAGGATCAAAGGTTACCCTTGAAGCCCGCATACATGAGAGACATCTAGTCATTTGAGATCACCGTGTTTAATTTGTGCTGTATTTAAATGCTGAGACTGCAGAAACTAACTTAAAAGCAGCAGTAATTGACAAAAATTCCCACGGCAAATTTCGCAAACGTAGGCAACAATACTGCAGACAATAGGGACTGAGAGCTGTGACGTAACGGTGATGAGCTATACAATGGCCGCTGCAAGGACGCTGCATTCACATGTAACTGCAATGTAATTACTACTGCCGCTATTCTGCTCCCACTGAATGCAAAAAAAAATCTACAATTGTGTTAAGCGGACGCAGCGCTGTAACTCTCTAACATTTGCTTGTCACACATTTCCGTTACCTACTTGTTAAATTCAAGGACGGCGGTAGTTGAAAAGACTTGAATAATCAAACGTGACAAGTTTAAAATGTTTACCCCCGGCGGGGCTACTCAGTTATAACGGCACGGCTCTCTATATTGGGAGTCAAGCCTGAACAAGTTTAAAATCCTCGTCACATAAATATGAATGCTGACTGATTACATATTTCCAACTTACTTACTGATCATTCAGCTACTGCCAATTCAGACCACAAATAAAAACCAGAATATACTTCCTGCTTCATCACTTTTTTCAGCTTGCAATAAACAAATATGCTTGCGCTTGATTGGCAGGAAAAAAAAACTCCTATATTCGTGAGTGGAGCAAAGTATGGAAATAACGTTCATGCGAAACGAATAAACATTTGATTTGTCACTAGTTTCGTGATACTTTGTAATAGCAATTAAGGTGTAAAGAAATTACTGTATGGTATGATCAAAATATTGGGACAGAATTTTGAATAAACAAAACAAAACAGGAAAAACGAAAACAGGCAATGATAATGTAGAATAAATATCAGAATCGGATCAGCTGCATTAGAAGAAGTAACGATGATTAAAAAGTAAAGTAGAATACAAACGACAAAGTCTGGAAAATATGAGAAATGGGTTAGCACTAACATCAGCATTAGCTAGATTAGGCTTTTACAAAATAAAATTTCTTTTGGTGTCAGATATAACGCTCGGTCGCAGTAAAAGTGTAATCATAAAAAATCAGTATATTTGAGACATTTCTAAATAGTGAGTTCGGGGACTATAAGTAATGTTCAGAGAAAGAATCCATTTATTTTTAAAATGTGTGTCTTTGTGTGTGTCCGCTTTTCGATGAAAAGAAGTATAACAAAACGCAATTCCGTTTAAAGTACAGCCCATGGCCTCGCGGAAAAAAATGTGCTATGTTTCAAATGGATGAAAAGCCCAAAAAACGAAATTTTTTGGTTGACCACGGATTGACGCAAATTTCACATTCCGTGGAGATGTGGATTAAGTATGGTATGTTTCATACTTGATGTGATGTTGGAAAACTGATAAATTTGCCAAATTAGTATTATTTTTGGTTGATCGCGATTTAAAAAAAAAAAAAAAAAAAAAATAGTGACCGGATTTTGCTGAGATTTTGATCAATGCCCAGCTCATCGTTTAGCGGGTGAAACAAAATATGTTGCTTTTTAAGTAGCGTTTAAAAAAAAATGATCATTTTTCGTTGAATATGATTGACGCCAAATAGTAGTCAGATTTTGATTGAGTTTCTATTTGTGTATATTCCATGGCAACATGGATAAAATAGGATATGTTTCATATTTGATGTGATGTCGGAAAACTGAGTAATTCACAATGTTAGAGTTCATTTTTTGTTGGACGCTATTCGCGCAAAAACTACTGGTCGGGTTTTGATGGGTTTCGGTCAATGTACAGCCCGTACTCCTTCAGGCAAAATAGAATACTTTATGTTCCATTTTGATCTTTGTTGAAAAAATGACAAAATTAGAATAATTTTACGTTGAATATGAGTCATGCAAAATCTGCATGTCGGATTTGATGGAATTTCGATTAGGGTATAGCCTGTGATCTCGCGGCTAAAGTACTGTATTTTTTTCAATTTAATGTGAGCTCGTAAATCTGATAAGATATTTTTTCCGTGAACGCGATTTACGAAAGAACTACTGGTTGGATTTTGATTAATGAACAGTCCGTGGCTCCAAGGATGAAACAGAACATGTTCCTTTCAGATGTTTCGTGGGGAAGCTGAGGAATTAATGTATAAACAGTCCACAAATTAGTATCTAAGCTACTTCTTGTAGTATAAATGTTTATTGCGATTTAAGCGCACGAACGGTATCATATTATTCGCAGGGATGAAGATACAGTTTGTGGTGGAGGTCGTTCATGCAAAAAGACTGCGTTCAGTGGACGACAGAGGCCGTGGATCATCTAGTTCCTGAACATGCGTGTCCAGTATAAGCCCACGGGCAGCTGCTAGTAATACTATGTGCACTTTGTGGAAGAGAGAGTAGCGCGGCAGTAAGGTCATAAAGAAGAAAAATTAAAGCAATTAAAATATGAAACTAATGAAGGATGCTAAAAATAAAGTGGTAATAGTGGATGAAGAGAGCAGTTAAGGGAAGAATATTACAAGGAAAACAAGAAGTAACAATATGACTTCTCTTCGTTTTACTGCGTTAACGCTATTTGAAAAAAAAAATCTGTAGTTCCAGATTTAGAAAAGATCGAATAGAAAAAAAGTTGACGTTCGTTGTTTGGAAGTAAATGGTGTCCACTACCGGCAACCGGTTGTGTCTGTGAGTGGGTTGTCTCCCTGCCACGATCTACATTTGCGAATCCCACCAGCGGCCAGCACGGGGACAAAGTTTCACGTTAAACGTTTCTAACGTTGGCACCGAGCGTGGTGGGTGAACGGTTAATGTTCTGGCCTCGCATTCGGGAGAACGCGAGTTCGAATCCCCGTCCGGGCATCCAAATTTGGGTTTTCCATGCTTCCTTCAAAAAGGCCATTGCCTAATTCTTTCCCGTTCCTTGTCCCCAATCCCATCCCGCCTCTAATGATCTTAGCCGTCGACTAGGCACAACTCTTCTACCTTATAAATTAACATTTTGCCAGCATATGCTGGAAGAAAAATAATTCAAGCTTAAAGGGCTGGATACACTAAGGCACAAAAGTGACGCTTAACACTGAGTCTGGGTGCCCACTGTCCCTCAACGATGAGCGCAAAATTTTGAGCAACATCTTCGCGACGCGGGACATGTTGCGTATTGCCGCTTCCATAGCGAAAACTCGTCTCGTCGCCGGCCTCGGTAGCGTAGGGGCTAGAGTGCTAGCTCCACGTGCCGAAGGTCGCCGGTTCGAATCCGGCCGCGGGCATGGATGTTAAGTGTTGTGTGTCTGTGTGAATGTCCTGTCCGTCCTGTGGTGTCCATACATAGAAAGATACGATGTACACTGGATGACTAATTGTTCACTGGAAGCTAAAAAATATGATCACATTGAGCTGGCTGAATGGCCTTAGCCGCCGAAAGCCATTAAATAAAAAAAAAAAAAAAACTCGTCTCGTCCGTCAGTCCCGCGTCATTTCTTGCCGAGAGTATTCGTGTGCGCATCGTGCCACTCAACAGGTCAGTGCCGTGGGCAGACGAATTGAACTCCACCAGTGTTAATGGGTTGTTGTGGGACACTTCAAACCGTGGTTACAAAATAAAAAAATAAAAATGACGCGCTGAAATTCCCAAGAAAAGAAATAGAGGCCAAAGTGCATACACTCCGCTCACAATTTATTTGTGAAAAGAAAATCATATGTGAAGTCCAGTACATGGTTTGCGTATGAGACAGTGAAATTTTCGTTGAAGCGTGCGACGAATTCCGGTGGCGTGGACATATCGGAGAGCAAAATTTGTTTGAATTTTACTTAAACAATTCCAAAACGGTTGTTATAGGCTGGAGTCAATCATTTGTTTTCTATAATACGGTTAAGTCTAAAATGAAAGGATGAACTTATTTGTTCACTCACGAAATACTCAGCGAAATTGTTTCTTGTTTTCATAGCAGATTGAGAGTAGTGTCTTCCTCTAGCATCTAAATTCGACACACTTCTCTTTTAGTAATTACGCATCCAACACTTTCTCTTTCTTTTACGTTTCGCTAAAATACTTGATATATGTAGCAACCCTAAACGATGCAATCTCTTTAAGTAACAGAAGAACTGACTAGTGCGACATGCAATGTTCCGCGACATTGTCCCCGGGGGTTGTTGAGCTACATGCCAACATTGACCCCATATGTCCCCTAGTGTATTCAAAACTTAAAAGGACTTGTTATTTGTAAGTATGTTATTTGCAGGACGTAGACTGTGCGATGAGCTGTTTTTGTCGAGTGAGTGGTCCCAAAGCGATTAACTGGTTGAGCAGTGAGTCGGAGCTGGCTGGCGCCACTATGCGCTGTAACGAGCGTCTTCCTGGCCGGCCCACGCCGAGCCGCAACCCGCACGGCGCGGCCTGTGGCTTTCCTTTAACAGCGGGTACAGTCTCAATTCCTAAATTCAACAGTCGTTTGTTTCGCCGACAGTGGATACCATTTGATATGCGGCTAACAGTGTATCGGAAGCAATGTGCAGCTCGCTAGCTACACAAGTTTACTGCAACTTTACGCTCTTTTAAAAAATAATGCCGTCAAATAGCGTTATCGCAAAAAAACAAAAAAAACGAAAAGAACAGATATTTCACTCCAGCACAGAGTCAGTGATACTTCATGAACAAATTGATTTATTCACTCCTTCAAGAATTCATATCAGTCGCCATTAGACACAGCCTGCATATTGTGAGCAACAGATTACGTAAATATTTATTTTTCGCAGTTCCTTTTATTTATCGTCGATTCATCTACATTCCGCTCTTGCGTCCAAAACAGTTTTTGCCACAGTTCATTTAATTTTTGCACTTTTGTAGCTTTTGGGCAAACTTTTGCGGTTATGTGAGAAAAACAATACGCCCAGGTCGATCAACTAATGTTTTCCCCTTTACATGTTAACATAGAATTACTTAAGAACGATTAAATATGCAGAAATTATGTGTGAGTGGAGACTTTCCCGGCGTAGTGATGAAATATAATCTTCACGGGTGTTCAGCCGGATGGTGTCAAAGTAACACGACGTTTCGTCAGCAAGCTCGGCTGTCTTCATCAGGTATCGGTGTCTGCTGGCTGTGGTAAGCCGGCTGTCACCGCGTCGACTGACTTAGCTCCTCGACGCAGCCAATACTCAGAGGGTCAGTTGTCACAGGAAAGTCGTTCGTGAGCTCCGGTGGTCATTCGTATGTGACCTGCGAGCTAAAAGAGCAGTTGGTGAACAAGATTGCGTACCAAAGTCGTTGGTTAAATCCCAAATCACTGTCTGACGGACGAGCATATAACGAGTATATGTTCGCTGTTGATGGTGATCGATCGGTCACGTTTTGTATGCCTGTATTATCTGGCACAGATTTTGTGCTCATGTCCTTAATTTCATATGCGGCAAAGCCAACATTTTTCTCTAAAAATTTAAAAATTACCTTCTCATTTTTAGATTCAAATATATACCCCTTTGTTTTTCGTAATTTGTTACTTTTATTTACCACGTTTTATCTTATCCATGCAAAAACCGGACTTGTTTAAAGAAAGAAAAAAGTTGTTATATATTATTTTGTAGTTTCAAAACTTCATAGCTACTGAATTTTTAATGATATCACATAACTTTATTAGGAAACCTAGCTGATACATAAATTTTACTACAAGCACGTGTGCTCCAGCAGAGATCACATATGCATGTTTCGCGTATTGTTCAGGCGATATTACCCTACCAATTAATCAAAGGGTAGAGCATTTATAGTCGAACAGGAAATTAGTAGTTTATGGTGGTTTCAACGAATTATCGCTCGTTGATATGAATGTAATTAAAGCTTTGGATACTGAATGCAATAATATAAGATAATGGAAATAAAAGCAGTTATAGAATTCTTTTTTAAGCCTCGTCGAGATCATTAAAGGTGGGAAAGGACTGGAGGCGGGAAAGAAGTCGGCTATGATCTGTTTAAGAAACCATCCCGGCATCCGCCTGGACTGATTTTGGGAACCAATGGAAAACGGAAATCTGTAAAGCCGGATGGGTATTCGAATCCGCGTCCTCCGGAATGCGAGGCCAGGACACACCACGGTCGGTTTGGTCTTTACAAACACCAGTGGAAACAAAAGGCTGAGTACCCGAACCCGGTATTGTAATCCTTCCTTTAGCAAATGCCTTATTAGATACAGCTCCTCCTCTTTGCGAGTGAATTATGAGGTAAGTTTTTTTCACGATGCACTGTCCTCTTCTTAGTATTCCGAAGTTCTATTGACGAAGTTTCGCTATATGTCCACCAGAATTTCTACGGAATAAATCGGAGACTTCAAATTTACAGACAGTATGTTCCGTTGTGATAAAACCGAAAATCATATTTGAAATTTTTGTAAACATTTTTTTTTTCTATGCAATTGTGTCAGGTATAGATGTTTAGAGCTCGCTAGGTAGAGTGCTAAGAGATCTTTCACTGGAAAATAAAGACGGTAGCAACCGTCAAAGTTGTTGATTTCACTCAATTTTTGTTACAGGATCTATCTGAAAAACGCTATTACTTATGAAATTAGAATTTATTCCCAATATCTATCATACCCTGTGTTTAAACCACGAATTTAAAAAATGCTTACAAAAAATATAGTTCCTAAGTGTTGATCAAAACAAGCAAGGTTTCTTTGCGATATATTCATCCTATGTATATTACTGAAGAGAGCTCTTCGCACAGAATTGTATATTAATGTACCTGTAATAAATCTTATTTGAACTGAAGGATTATACTAGTAGTTCAAGTTGGCAACGTGACGCGGTTTTTGGAGCTCAGAAGCGGAGTCCGCACCATAAGCTGAAGACTTACCAAATACTGAGTTTTGTATCTTCTGATCTACCACATACAAGTTATCTATTAGGATCGTCAGAGTACGAAATTTGAAATCCTAACTGCGCGAGGGACGGACGAATCGTATTAGTCCGGTTTTATTTTATCGTTTCCACTCCCAGTTTCCGGATATGGAAAGATTCACCTTAGCGACCTAGTATGCACCTGGTTCCTAGGAGGGAGAAGCTCAAGTGTCATATCGTCACATGTCCCTGATCTGTGCTGCTTATATTCTGTCTGATAAATGCTTTTTTGTTTATCTAATTATTGAGGCATGGCCGGGCGATCCAAGGTAGGGAATTAAACCTGGGACCGATTTAACGCAGGGAGCGAAAGTGTCGGTTGCTGTAGTGACTGATTTGTCGGATGGCTGTGTGTATAGTCTGTACCCAGTCACTATAGCTAAGACTTGCGACGTATTCTTCTTCCGCTACGCTGTTAGTCTTCTTTGCTTGTCTGACACCTAGAAATATTAGCTGTGGGCTGCATGGGAACGGAGAACATACGGCTTGCATTCGTTGAATGAAATACTGAAGTCGTTAACCGATGTTTATTGCAACACTGGATACTTGTTACAAGGAAAATACATCTGTAACTTCACGCGAACGTAATGCCAGCAAACTAGGTATGTTGTAGGAAATATCCTACGACATGTGTAAACGAGAATCTTGGCGGGAATCGCGTCCGATCGGTATCGCCCGAGGCCGAGCTGTCGCTCCTAGAGATCACACACGAATGTGGAAAAGTTACAAGTCGTCTCTGCAAGGTGACCTTCGCCACGCATGCTATTTTGCACGCGCCTAAGATTTCCTGCTGAGCAATGACAGAACATCCGCTTGGCTTCTGCGGCACATACGACTCGCTCAGACTCGACAACTAAATACAAGATTTTTAATATAATAAAATGCGTCCCTTACAGTTGCTGTAGTGTCCTCACACCTGCAGAAAGGACCGTGATAGTTGGGATGAGAACGTATATTATCGGGGTGCAGGAGCAAAGTGTTGAGTGAATACGCCACGCGATACGGACTAATAACGTCAGCAGCAATAGCGGGAGGTAATTATAGTGTTTAACACGCGGCACAGGCAGCACAATCGCACTCAGTTTCCAAACATCCCTCAGAGGATTCGCCTGCGGCTAAACGACAAAACGAATTAATTTCCGGACAAAAATGAAAGCGTATAAATGTAATTTCCGTTAGAAATAAACAAACATGTTTTCAGAGCGAAACACTCTCCACTCTCTCCACTGAGTACGGCAATAATGCAGACAAATAATTCGATAGCAGTCCAACAGAAACAGTGAAAAGCGTTCGCTTAGAGTCCCGGGCTAGCTAAACTACAAAATATACATGAGATTTCACATCATTGACGTTGTTTAGGTATGACTATTAAGAGATAATTAACTCGAGTATTTATTGTATACTTTATCTATTTACTTATGGTGTATATTGTAATGTAATTTCTGGTAGGGCGCCATAAGTGCGATATGCTGTAGTCAGGATCAAATTTATCATGGAGAATAAATATTCATAATTAAGCTCTCTTTAGCATTTATAAGCGTTGGACTTCGGTCGGCAACACGATTTTATATTCAATGAAAATGAAGTGATAATTACACTTAATTTACTATGCACAAAGCACTCTTCTGCATGCAATTTTTAAAGTTGTTTACGCAAAATGAATTATTATTGAGTAACAACACTGCAACTATTTTTGGTGATTTTGTGTATTATTCGTATCGACCCTGGTGCATCACGTCAAACCGGCCCCTGTTCAGCCGGCCGGGTGGGAGAACATGGGGCCTGCCCGTGATAGCATTTTCTCTAGGAGGGGTGTTGTGTTGCTATCTGTCTGCGGAATGTGTAATGATGTTCTGTGTTATAAGTGCATCTTCGTTAGTGAAATGTGTAGTTCTTGAGGCGGACAGGGGGAACAGACTCAGTATTCGCCTTGAGGTGTACATCTCTTGTGTAACGTTTCTGACCTCATTACCTGATTTAAAATTATAATTAATTTTATTATTTTATTTTATTATCATGAAAGGTAGAACTTGCGTGAATACTTTATACGAGAAATCACAAATGGTTTTATTTCAATTAATCACATGACATATATAACAAAATTAGTTAAAAATAATCAGTTGTCCTTTTGTGGGCGCCAGGGTATTTTATATAAATACACAAAATTAAACAGTAAACGAAGTCAACATTTTGACTTCACTTCTGAAAGAGATTGTTTGCTCCGGGCTATGAGAGTTCTTATCTGCAGGGTCGTAGCTGGGCAATGCTATGAACTTGAAAGTCTAGCTAGCACAGTGTCCTTCATTGGCGATGTATAATTACCGAATGTACATGTCTGCCGCCACACATTGGATGACGGACTTCTCTGCTATGGACCAGTGTAGCACAGTTCCTCAGATGTCGTCCTTTGCCTGAGCTCATCTGTCAGACAAAATAGCGGGTGTCCGGATCCAGGCAGTAGCAACAGTCCAGAAATCACATCGTCCGAACGTGCTGGCTGGCCGGCATTGAATATCTCTTCCACTCGTTCGTCGTGCCACATGCAAAACAGAAAACTTTCGCCGATCACCCTGTTTGTCTACCTGGCCCGCACAAATCTCCCCTCCATTAGGCACACACTATTCTCCCCTCACTAATTCTAGGAACCGGCCTGATGGCATTCCTCAGATCTGCCGCTCCACACATTGTACACTGCACCCAAATGCCCACTAAAATATTCCACATTTTAAATAATAAACATATAGTTATTTAATGTAACTAGCGGTCACAAGACGCGTTCGTTACATATTCCCCCTGGTTCGGCAAATTTAAATAACTCGATTTATTTAAATTTTCACCTATAAGAAATATACAAATTTTCCTTCCTCGTCCATTAATTTAACAGTAAGTGTATAAATCTGGTAACCTATTCTAACCTATTCCATCACAAGTTCCACCGACATGAATATTCAACCGAACATATGTCCCTTGGCTACTTTGTACATGGAACTTTTCTTATTCCCATCCCTGATTGTGGGTAATTTGTGCAAGCCGTAAATACATAATATAACCATTTCAAATGTAACCTTATAAGTAAAAAATTATTGTAGTGATATAGATGGTTCTAACACAATAACATTTTATATCAAATTGAAAATTTAACTTAGACACCATGCTTAATAAATATAGCGCCATACATCATAAGTTGTGATCATCATAGATTATTCAACACATAGGATAACACAATCTTAATATATAATGAATGAATGAAACTGGTAGAGAACATATCCTATCTGAATAATAATAATAAAAACTTTTAAGCAGTGAAGTCATCATCTATGAAGTGCAGGGTTGTCCAAAGCATTGCAAGATTGTTCCAAACAATTTTTTACTATGTCACCGCTAAGCAAAGTATTTGTAATGGATTTCCGCCACCATCCTTTTAGTATAAAAATGACAATTACATCCCCTTTTATCTCCGCTTGTTACAGACCTCGCGTGATTGTGTAAAATTTTGTGATCACTATTGATCTTTCGGATCATGGTACTCTTTCAAGTTTCGTGAATTATGAGGGCCGAAGTAATTAGTTCCATCAGTGAGCAAATAACTGTTAACTGAGACTATTCTTTTCACCGTGTATGGACCATTGTATATTACAAAGAATTTTGCAATAAGCTTCTTATTGGCGTCTGATTGTGGATTGGTGCGTAATAGTACCGTTGCCCTACTGTAAAAGTTTGGTTATGCCTTTTGTCTTGCATTCTCTTTCTCTTTGATGCCTTTCCAACAGAAATTCGTGTGCCTTCTTTATATCATTTACTCTGTCATGTATTATACCTGACTCAGGATAATTGATAATCTTTTCCGCGAGTGGCTTCGTTCGTGCGGCGAATTGCAAATCCACCGGCCGGTATGCAGTAGAACAATTGACAGTTGTATTAAAGTATTCCTCGATTTGAGGGAGAAGTTTCACCCATGAGGAGTGCTTCTTTCCAATTAAGGTACGAATATATACGCTTAACTGCCTCATAAATCTTTCGGCATTATTTGTCTCTGGAGATCTTATCGATGAGTAAGTGACTTTTATTCCCTTTTCCTCAAGAGTTCTCTTCCACTTCGGAGTGGAGAACACAGTTCCATGGTCTGTCAACAGAGCCTTCGGCAATCCACACAACGGTATATATTTATTTAGTAATATCCTCAATGACCCGATAGTATTCAGCCTTGCTACTGGGTATACCTTTACATATTTAGTGAAGGCGTCTACAATCAGAAGAATGTGTTTATAACCATACTGTCCTGCCGGGAGTGGGCCATAGTGGTCAAGGCAGATTAATTCATTCGGCCCCGACGGAATGATAGGCATATGGACCTGCTGTCCTCTTATTAGAATGTTTGACCCTTTGGCACATGTCACACGCTCTGGTATGCTGGGCGACCACTTTTCGTAATGCCTTGGCATAATAGTCAAGTTGCAGTGTCCGATACAACCTATCTGTACCCGGGTGTCCACATTCCAAATGATATAAATTTATCACCTGTTTGTACAGTTCCGTTGGCAACCAGATTTTCCAACGCGAACTCGCATTTTCTCGGCGAAAACATACTTCTCCCTCAAGAGTGCATAACATTGCGGTGTTCCTTATATGAGGTTCTTCTGCGTACGAGCCACGGATTAGGAATTCACGTACTTTATGTATGTCTTCTTGGTTTTCCTGCGCCGCTATTAACGTTTCCTTGAATTGCCGCGATGTGGTGCCATCGGCTAATGTCAGCGCTGCGATGAGCACTTCGTCAGGCTTATTTCTCTCCTTGCTTCCTGATTCGACGTTTCCTGCGTTTCTGCTCAACCAGTCAGCCAATACATTCTCAGAACCTTTACAATATTCAATGTGGATTGTATACTGCTGAATATGCATAGCCCAGCGCGCTATTCTATTACTCGTAAATTTGGCGTTTCTAAGAAAAGTGAGCGCCTGGTGGTCCGTACGTAAGTAAGTGACGTTTCCCCACAGGTACGCTTTAAATTTTTGGACAGCATAATAAATCCCAAGCATTTCAAGTTCACTTGCATAATACTTGGTTTCAGCGGACTTTAGAGTACGGCTTGCAGTTGCCACTATTCTAAGATTGCCTTCGTCATCCTCCTGATTCAAACATGCGCCTAGGCCAAAAATCGACGCGTCTGTGTAAAGATAGAAAGGGCGATCAAAGTTTGGATGAGCCAAGCATACATTCGTTTCAAAAACCTTTTTTACATGATCAAATGCAGCCTGGTGCTCCGCCTGCCAATTCCACTTGCTCCCACGCTTTAGCAGTGCGTAAAGGGGATGCAAGATTTTCGCGAAATTGGGAACACTGTCTTTATAGTATGCGCATATCCCTAGGAAACTCCTCAGTTCTCTCAGTTTCGAGGGGGCAGGCATCTTTGTGATTTCACCAATTTTCTCCGGGGAAGGTGAGATACCTTCCGGCGTGATTAAGAAACCGAGATATTCCACTCTATGCGTACACAAGGTCGCTTTATCAGGTCTGAGCGTCAGCCCGCACTCAACGATTACTTGGAGCAGCCTATTCAATGACTCAAATGTTGCGAGAACGTTTCGGACGCAATCAAGAGATCGTCTATGTAGACACTGCAAAATTCTCTGACATCAGGCGGTAACACATGATTCATCGCCCTGATGAAGCCACTGGACGCGTCTTTTAATCCGAATGGAAGGCGCCTGAAACACCACTGCCTTCCTTCAAATACAAATGCTGTGTATTGTTGGCAGTCCTTGTCCACATTACCTGATTGAAGCCGGATGTGACGTCGAGGGTGGATAAATATCGTTTCCCATGAAATCGGCTCATTAGCTCAGGTATCCGTTCTGTTCTTTCGCCATCAGCTTCAATTCTTAAATTCAGCATTCTCGCGTCGAGACATACCCGAATTGACTTATCCCGCTTCTCGACGAAAGTTACGGAGTTGAGGTGTTTAGATGCACGCGGAACGATAATCCCGTGCTGCTCCAATTGTGCAATTGCCTCCCTCGCTGCCAACCTTAACTTTTGCGGGACGCCATAGCTATGCCCTTTTAGTGGCGCTGTATCAGTCACGCGAAATTTATGAACAAATCCTTTAATCAATCCGGGGCGATAAGAAAAAGCTTCCAAGTTGTTGCGCAGAACTTCACATAGTTCCGCCTTCTGGTATCGTCGAGGCTGTCATTCTCCCTGGCTTTTGAAAATAGACTGTCCAAGATTATCTCCCTCTCATCAGCCAAGGCATTAATACTCATTACTTCGTCCTCGCGAGGTTCATCAACATCCACTGTTTGTTCCCTTGTTCGTGCAATCAGACAAATACTGTCTGCCGCTGGATGCTTTTCTAGCTCCCACCGCAGGGTAACAGGGACTAAGTGTTTGACGGTTTTTTCCCCCCAATCAATGATTACTCGCTGTCTTTCCAATAGGTCGCAACCTAGAATGACATCGCGAAACAATCCAGGGATAATCAACACTGTTAGTGTTAAGGTATGGTTTGCGATCTTAATGGGTAAGAATGCCTCCAAGTTAACTGTTTTTTCACGTTTTCCGAACGCCGGTACCACTGTGGGTCCTTGAGCAGGAATAACATCCACCTGAGGGTAATGGTGCTTCAGTTTAAGAAGGAAATCCTGTGAGATTGCCGAAATTTCTGAGCCAGAATCGAGAAGTATATCTGTCTCGACTCCGTGTATTTTTGCAGTGATTTGGGGACACCGCGCTCTTTGGGTGGGTGCGCAGGGAGATGCTATATCCGCATCATTTTCCACATCCTCCACACCGCCACTTCGCCAGTATGTTAAATTACTAAGGCAAAATTGTGGAGAGCCCTCAGCATCCCCGGCGCAATGTCATTGTTTTAATTGGTCACCCCGCGATGTTTCACGCGGAACCAACTCTCAATTCGTTTTCAGTTTCGTTTTGAATGTCTTTGCTAGGCTCGACGTTTAGAATCGCATTCACTTCCGGCGACCTGTGGCGTGTTTGCCCGTGACCATCCCGCTGACCTTCAATTTTCCACGGCTTCTTATCGCCAGATTGGGCTTGTTTCCAATTTTTACCTCCCTTGGATTTGTTATTGTTATTGAATCTTTGTCCGTTATTCTCATTATTTGGCCCAAAGTGTCTCTGAGAATTCAGAGCGATTATACTGCACATTTTCCGCGTTCTGTTCACGGCTCGCTCGTTGTCCTATAGCATCCAGATTCCGCACTGTTTCTAATAAATCCGTGATGGACTTTACATATACAGGCGAGATGTGTTCTTGAACCCTCGGGCTGAAATGTGAGCTTATTACATCAATGAACTCCGCGTCCGGCATCACTGTGTCAAAATAACGACTTTTTACGACTAACCGTTCCACATACCTTTCCATGAATCACCAGGCTTAGGCACGTACTTTCCTTGATAAAATCGTATCCTAGCTTGGTTTTGTATTTTTGCTGACCAGAAAGTATTCAAAAACAACTCCTTAAACTGTGCGTACGACATATCTGGAGTACACGCTACTTGTAACCATGAACGATCTTCTTCAAAAAATGACTGGCTAATGATTAAAAGTTTTGCCGACTCCGGAACAGCTTTAATTTGAAAGTATCTTTCAAGTCTTCGAGGTAAGCTTTCGGGTTTATCCCCCCTTGGAACCAAATCTAGGAAGCTTTAACTCGATATTCCCGAAAAAGCTGAGCACAACTAGCTTGACATTGTCCATTGTTGCTAGCAGAGTTATTCCTTTCGGTTAGTTTACTTTCCAAATTACCTCCGTTTCGGCAGCAAGGTTACGCTGTGATGTTTCTAGATTCTTTTGACTTTCCTCCATTTCTCCACGAATTCTTAAGGTCTCCAACTTCGGATCTTATTTTACCTAAATTTTCATCACACCATCTTTTATTGAATGAGCAAACTCAGAAATCTGACCTAAATTTTCACTGTTTTCTGTGCGCATTTGTTCAATTGAACTTTTATTCGCTTCTACTTTACGGCAAATTTCATGTTGGTGTCTCAAGGGCATTGCAGGAAGACTTTAACTCCGTCTGGACTTTGCTTAAAAGAGTGATCTCAGAGCTAATTTCCTTTTTAAAATCATTTATTTCTCGGCCAATTTCTCCGCGAAAAGTAGCAAATTGCTCTTCAATTCTTTTGTGAGCCATTTCTTGTTTTCTTTCAAGACTCTCGATTTTACTAGACATTTGCACTGAGAGTTCAGACAATTTTTCATTGGATTCTTGAAATTGTGTTGTAAATTGAGCAGATAATTGTGAAAATTTCTCCATTAATAAAGCCGCTATATCGTTCATCTGGTGTTGCTGAGTCTGCAATGCAGGAATCACCGAGACGTTTTTCGCACTCATGTTGGAGGTAGTCTGAAAATTATCCAAATTATCCTGCCCTAATTCAACGGGTGATTGAGTGGAATACGCTATTTCTGCAGGATTATTGTCTTCCCCGATATGATCCCTATTTGAATTAGTGGGTGCTGGCTCATGTGATAAATTTGACCCTTCCATGATTTCTTTCGACATGTTAATAATGGTACTGGATCTCAAGCGCATTACTTAAACTTCACGCTATTTCAACTATTTCGTTGACACACAAAGAATATTCCAATACACAACAACAAAGGAAAAGAAATAAGGATTGCAAAACACACCATCAGAAAGACTTTACACTAATCTGCAAATAAAATGCCTCAATAAAATCCGCGATTGCACAATAAAATCAAACCCAAAGAACATTCCACAGCACATTCTATAATTTCAATGGAAAAATTACAAGAAGAATTTACTCATCAAATACCTTCGCGGAAAAATGGTTTAAATATGAAAGGATATCGTTACCCTGGACATATGGCTCGAAATCCACACAAATTTCGACAACTACTTGCAATTGCCATAAAGAAAGCATCACAACAATTATCAACGCCGTAATACAACAGAATTTGAGTGCGTTTGGACAAAACCCATTGCACATTCCCATGTCACACAAGATAATTATTATTTAACACACGCAATACACAAAATAAATTTATCTGATCTTATTGCAGAACCAACTTGCATCTAAGATCAACAAGTACAACATGAATTTATACATGCATTAACTACGCAAACTAACAACTCTTTCTATCTACAAAATAAGAAAGTTGCCAAGGACATAGTGCTGTCTTTCGTTCATAGCATAATTAATTTTTGCAATTAATAATCGAAAAGCCCCACTTGGTTCGCCATTGTAACGTTCTGACCTCATTACCTGATTTAAAATTATAATTAATTTTATTATCATGAAAGGTAGAACTTGCGTGAATACTTTATACGAGAAATCACAAATGGTTTTATTTCAATTAATCACATGACATATATACAAAATTAGTTAAAAATAATCAGTTGTCCTTTTGTGGGCGCCAGGGTATTTTATATAAAATACACAAAATTAAACAGTAAACGAAGTCAACATTTTGACTTCACTTCTGAAAGAGATGTTTGCTCCGGGCTATGAGAGTTCTTATCTGCAGGGTCGTAGCTGGGCAATGCTATGAACTTGAAAGTCTAGCTAGCACAGTGTCCTTCATTGGCGATGTATAATTACCGAATGTACATGTCTGCCGCCACACATTGGATGACGGTCTTCTCTGCTATGGACCAGTGTAGCACAGTTCCTCAGATGTCGTCCTTTGCCTGAGCTCATCTGCTCAAACAAAATAGCGGGTGTCCGGATCCAGGCAGCAGCAACAGTCCAGAAATCACATCGTCCGAACGTGCTGGCCGGCCGGCATCGAATATCTCTTCCCTCGTTCGTCGTGCCACATGCAAAAAACAGAAAACTTTCGCCGATCACCCTGTTTGTCTACCTGGCAAGCACAAATCTCCCCTCCATTAGGCACTCACTATTCTCCCCTCGCTAATTCTAGGAACCGGCCTGCTGGCATTCCTCAGATCTGCCGCTCCACACTTGTACACTGCGCCCAAATGCCCACTAAAATATTCCACATTTTAAATAATAAACATATAGTTTATTAATGTAACTAGCGGTCACAAGACGCGTTCGTTACACTTGTTAAAATTAAATTACTTTTTGTTTGCATAAATTATCAATAAAAATCTTATTAATGGTTGAAATTGCTGATATGAGTAATCGGGATGTTGTTTTACATATTGACAACACCTTTGAACCTACGTTTGACATTAAAATACGTGTATTACAAAATTATTCGTCATAAAATGTTATTAACAATAGTATTACACAGTTAAAGAAACGTCTTGAAATCCGAAAATGGGTTCATTTACATCAGTTCTCAGGATATCTATATGTCCGTTCATTAAGCTCAGCGGGGCAATGAGATTTCTCTAGGCCGACACTGGGTTTATCGATACGATAACTTTTGCGGTGATCGCCATATCAGCGGAGTTACCATTTAGCAGAGGCACCGAATCTGCCATTCGCAGCCGTCCGAGGCGATGGTTCCATTTTCTGCTGGTCATCGAAGATTGTCCACCCGATGACGATATGGAACACAAGACCGAACTGGCGTTTGTCACCCATACATATCTTTCTGCAGGCTGGCCACGCACTCGGCATACAGCTCGCAATCCACTGTACTCTCTCCCACTTGTTCGCACCTCCCAAGTGTGCGACTTACGGGTGCAGCTTCTCGAAAATATATTTCAATGTAGTGTGGCAATACGCTCAGGACCGGCGCTAGTTATTTCGAGCCGGGGTAAAGATGACCTTTTTTTAGGTCCACAAAACTAGCTGGGCAACAATGAGCGCATTCTTGGCTTCCAGGCCTGAAGGCCCCTGCAGCCGGTGATCGGGGCCCCCAATTAGCTGGCGGGCCCGGTAAATTTGACCCGCTTAACCCCCCCCCCCCTAACGCCGGTTCTGAATACACTGCAGCCTTAGTGATTGCAGGAAACCAAATAAAATTCACAATCAGGACGGCCAGCACCGGGGGACCAGGAGTCGATTCTGGACCCGTTGTACCTCTCCGATTCAATGTGATTGCGCTTTAACGAGCGACGTTCTGGCCTCGCATTCGGGAAGACGCGGGTGCGAATCTCCATCCGGCCATCCAGATGGGGGTTTTCCATGGTTTCCCCGAACCAGGTGAATACAGGGTTGGTTCCAGGGCCATGGTTGAATTCCCTAACATTCCTTGTCTCAGTCCTTTACCTTGATGTCGACGAGGAGTAAAGTAAAAAAAATAATAATAATAATATATAAAAACGCAGCCGCGCTGGCAAATTGAATCTGTCGTTTTGTAGCTTTTTTCTCTTGCTTCTTTTGGAAAGTATGCCTCCTGGCATTCTCTGGTAACTATGCACCAACCACCAATCCAATCGCATTTTTTCAGTAGTACCAACTTTGTTTTTGCTTTATTTAGCTAATTCTGTTTCCGATAGAATTGCAGATGAAGATAACAAAGAATAAGTAACAGATATTTGAAGGGATGCTGCACTGAGATGATATTTTTCTTCTGCGTACAGTTTACATCGGAATCATTAAGGACGATGTAAATTTAAATAACACTAGTCAGCGAACAATGTAAGCTTCTGTGATATGCTATTTGTGTAACGTGTACTTTCTGAAGCGGAGAATGCGGTCATCTCAAGCAACTACATAAATCCGCAATCAGTACAGGACTCACCGAGCTCTGCCTTGTCCCATGGCACAACCTCGAGTTCACTATAGCAGTGTTTGAGTACGCTCTGCAGCAAGTCTCGACTTCGAATGGCACTGAACTAACGACCAATTGGCTACAATAAAACCCCTCGGAGCGCGGTGTCTTGTTGCTGGGTGTTGTTTCAGTCCTGGGCGGGCAGTCCGCCGTGGGAACAAGAGGCCGTCTGCGGCGGTGTTTTTGCCGGTGGGCGGTACTTTCTTTTGGCGATTAGCGTCAACCGAGAGGACGCAGGTGCCTGACAGTCAGGGGCCAGCGGTGCGGAAACTGCACAGAGGCGGGCCAGTGGAGGAGGAGGAGCGCTGGTACCACAACAGCAACCCATAACGTATCAACATCATAGTCGTTACGACGTGTTCTGCTAAATCTGATCGGAACTCGTAGTGATTTCAGTATAAACCAAGCTTCGCCAGAGGCAAAGGTAGTGATAGATGTTTTAAAAAAATCTGGTCCATTTTGTGTATCAAACCGGCGTCCAACACTTTAGCAAGCTCGCTATCTACCCTTCTTTTTTGAAAAAAAAAGGAGAGTGAGATGTTAATTTTGTTGAAAGACAACTAATGAAATTCACGATACACTTTGCGACATTGTTAGTGAGTGTAAAAATACATGAAATTGTTGAGAAAAGTTGCATTACTTATATACATATTAAATTTTGTCAAAGTATTCTCCGCTTACAAATTTGCTAGAATCATTTACATGCCATTTCCTCTAAAGTGCAACTGCGGAAGAATGTCTAATAACCGATTTATCCTCAAAGTAACCATTTAATGCAATGTTTTCTCATACTTGTCTTGCAGAATATTTTTTTATTATTATTACTATTCTCTTGCCTTTGCTGATAAATGCATCTTACAATATTAGCGCCAATAGCCCCATTTGAGCATGCATGTGTTTTATTTTCCGCCCCATGTATTTAATGCATGATTTTCTGAGTTTTTGCATCCATTTGAGGAATTTTTCTTTACCAGCTTTAATTATTTCTCCCTCTTATTTTCAGTTTCTCTGCAGTTTCAGCTGAATTACCTTTCTATTTTACAGTGCCTGTAACCTACTGCTTAGACTTACGATACATTTTTATTCAGCCTCTGTCGTTATTTGTCACTCTTTTTGGTGCAGTTAATAGTTGGAAGATTTTGTATAAAGGAACAAACAAATCAGCACACGTTCGTTCCCTAGTTACGGTAAGACACAGCCGCTTTATGTTTCCAATTCTAGCTCTAATTAGTTACGAAGTAATGTCAACTCGGCGTGTGACGCCCTCAGCTGCTAGAGAAGCAGCGCACGGCTCTAAGACCTGTCTGTGCGATCTTGGAGTATTAAAACCAAGAACAGTCGAAAATAAAATAAAGGAACCCAAAAATAAATTGAAGATTAATCTTAATTAATAAGAACATAATAGTCCTTAGTCAAAAGTTTAAGAGAAAGCTTGATTAAATATATGCTACAGAGAGTTGAACTCTGAGGAAATGCAGGGAATAAGATTACATGCTTTTGAGATGTGGTTGTGGCGGAGAGTGAAGAAGATCAGTGGATCGAAAGAGTAGAGAACGAGTAGTTCTGATGAGAGATGGTAGAGTAGAAATATTTTAAGACTATTATGAATACGAAGAAAAATTTAATAAAAGATCTGATAAAACATCAAAGAATTATTGTAGATTTTTGGGAAGTTGCTGTAAATGGTAAAAAGAAGAGAGGACATCGAAGTGCAGAAGAGACTACACCAAGAAGAGATAATGATGGAAAGTAGAGAGAAGTTGAGAATATTTATAGTAGACGTGTCATGTAATGACTTTCCTTTGTCGCTTATTATGATGAATACTTTTTAGTGGTTAATTTTAAATAAAAATATTACTTTGAACAGAAATTATGTGTTTCGCGTAAATTGGAAGCTACAAGCGTCTTGACTTCTCACTAGCTTTAACAGACGCTCTGTCAAAGATTATCAACATAAAATATTATAATCTTATGTTAGAATTAGATTAGATAAAAAGCGTTGAGAACGAATAAAAATTGTCCTACATGTAAATAAAAGTTCTGAAGATACATTTAACGTAAGTAGAGACCAACAGTTTGGTTCCGATTAGACAGACTTCCACTCCAAATTTATCTACAGACAAAGCAGCATTTATAAAAATAGAGAGAGGGAACAGTGATTAGTATAATTTAGAACAGTATGCGATGCAACTCCTCATCTCGAGGAAGGACACAACACGGTGGAAAAAATGGTTCGTTCGTCGTGAGGTTCCGTATAAACAAAACAATACTAGTAGTAAACTTCTTCAAGGATTCTCTTAGTTAATTTATTAATGTTTATCGATACAGCCGGAGAGTTGTAATGAATATTCGCTTTGTAGTGGTTAGCACAGGCTCGGCAAGATTGACCGAAATTCGATCCATCAGTGGCGACTGAGATTGGAGCGCCCGCCGTGCGCGCTTGTGATTGGTTCAGGCGGTGATTTATGCCCGGAGATTGCTGCCGATGTATTCAGCAGGTTGCAGCGGGAAGCCATTCGTCCTACACAGAATTCACAAAGTGAGTTAGGCCCGTCTCGGGCAGATTGGAGAGCGCAGTAACAGTGCACTTAATTAAGGTCAAGACGCTAGTCGCGGTTGGCGGAGATGGAATTTGATTCAATGATGTGCACTTGACCCCCTTTCCGCTGCTGTTTAAGACATTCGTTGTGCGTACGACGTCAGTAACATTACTTTAACTTAAAGGTACGACGTCAATAACAATATTTTAACGGAGGAAACGTCTGGAATAAGAAAATCCAGTAACTTACATTCATCGTTTCTAGGCTTGTTGCTCCGGTTAAGACTATTCTGACTACCTTTTTTAATGCAGTTGATTTAAGTTATATAAATTCAATTATAACTAAAAACATTAATAACGTAGGACAGATCGAGGAACACGCAAACAATTTTTTTCTTTAAAAAAATAATGCGTTACCATTGGTGCTTTCGTTAATATGTATCTGCAACTTGTGGTTAAGTACTAGTTACGAAAGAACAAGTGTCGGTGTGGGATTAATGAATCACTATTTTCACTTACAAAGTAACGTAGGTGGATAGAATTCGCACGCTGCCCCTATGCCTCGACGTGAGATACGTCCCGCACGACAACTGCCCGCATTGGTGATAACAGAACCTGCGACCTAAAACTGTGTCTACAATGGAATCGTTACAAACTTGAATTTAATTTAACTTCTAGTACAATAAACTTCCCGAAGACGTGACATCTATTGCTCTATGTTGTGGTTACATCAGTACGACATGCACCGGAAGAAACTCAAATTTTGCGAAATACAGAGAACTAAGTTTTTTTTCCAAGTATTGCGGCGTAGCATCAATTAAAAAAAAAATAATGTAGTCAATACGAATACGGTTATATCATTTCACAGTCATTCGAGACTGTTTTTCTCTCTTGTTCTGTAGTTCCTAACAGAAACTCCCCACTTTACGAACCTAACAGAAATTAGTATATTTATTGCGCAAAGTATTAGAACGAAAAGGTTTTCGTCAATCGCTTAACTGGACAATATAAATTGCTTTGACGTCAACTGGTCACATTTACTGCTTGGTCTACAGTGGAAACTATTTATTTATTTAGTTAATTGGCATATGGTTGAAATTACATTACATATGTACAAATGTATAAACATCATACAAGATAATATTTTTAAGATAAAAAGCACTTACAAACAAGTGTCCAGATTTGAGAAGTAACTACTTGTCATTTTAGACGCCATCAAGAAATTGCTAGGATGCTGAGTGCACGCGGTCACTGCGTGCTGTGTGGTCTGCCTCCCAGCACAGCAGTCGCAGGCCCCTGATGATATTTTTCCCCATCTGTAAAACGATTCTGCACCTATACCATATTTGGTCATAACTCTATTAAGAGTAGGCCAGATTTTACGGCTGAGTTCGAACCCTGACTGTTTGGTTGTGATGCCGGGCATTTATAAGAGGAGAACTGCTGTTCCATACTTCTCTTCTCCAATCCATTAGACTTAAACCAGTTTCGCTGGAAACTATAACCTCCATACAATATTCAGACTTTTTCGTAAAAGCAGCCCAGTGTTCTTATTGTGCATTCAATTTTTTGTTATTGTATTCCTTGTCCTTAGAGCATGTGGCAGTTGGTCTTTAGTAGCAACCGAATGAAGTAGCTACCTTCTATTATTTGTCCATAGTTAGAAGAAGAAAAAAGAACCTTCTGCCTAGAAAATCACGCAATAACTACAACGTTCAAAAAATAAGCTGCAAGTAACTCCGTGACCTCCTGTAGAACTGTGACGCATGTCATACGATTCAATATTATGAAATTCTTAGTTGAAAATCAATTATTCCGAACCAACACGTATCTAGGAAGTATGGATAGAGTGGATATTGATGAGCACTAGTTGGTACTATTTTCTTAGATTATAAAGAAAGTGTTTTGCATTGTATCACACAAAGATCCGAGCGTACTGTGTATAGCAATTGACTTGCGAATGGATTCCAGATTTCCTAATGGAACGATTGCACTCACTATAAAGGATAAAACATCTAGTAACCTAGAATGGCCCAGAATGTAGCGTAAAAGAACCATTTCTCTTCCTACTTTTTACAAACGAAAAATTCAACTTTTTGAAGGAACCATCCAAGCATTCGCGTGGAGTGATTTTAAGAAAATCAGAAAATCTGGTCGTGGGTTCAAACCAGCGTCCTCTGGAGAAATTTCACCCAAAATAAGGATTTCTTCCTCCCGGTCGGTGGAGTAACGTACGTTGGTCAATTTATTGGAAAAGAGTGGCTCCTCAATCGCAAAGATTATTGTCCGTGTGTTTGAAGAGAATGTACAGTAAATTTAGCAAGTGTTCGCCTGCAATCCGAGGAAATCAGTTCGACAGTTAGAACTGCAAATTCCTCAATCCGCGATGTGCAAAATTGTTTAGAAAGTGGTGTATTTCAAATCTCATAGCTTATAGTTGATGCAGACTGTTAAAGCAAGTGATATGGTGCAGAGAATTTATTTTTATTGTTATCAATAAGATTATTAGCTTCGTGTCTTAGCTTACTTTTAGCGATGAAGCGACGTTTTATACCAATAGTTAAGTCAAATGGTATGGAGAATACGAACGCAATTCCCCTAAGGCGAATGTGTTTTGTCTTGTCCGAAGACAAAGTTTTCGATCCATACTTTGTTCAAATGCCCACTGTTAATGGAAAATCTTACTTGGATATACCATTGATTTGGTTATTATCTCAGCTACAAAAATAAGTAGCTCGGGACTTCACTTTCCAATGGATGCTTGAACGAAAAAATAACACAAGGATGGATTTATTGCACAGCATATCACGCTCCTGCCCTGCTCTAACCCGTCGAAGTACCTAACAGAGCTTATGTTCTTTCCACAACTGCCGGATAACATTGGCGAACCGAAAACGAGAATAATTGCAGATATTCAAATTTTAACATCAGACATGCAGCAAGTAGTATGCGATGTACCTGAATATCGAGTTTTTTATGGAAGCCACATTGAATACAAATGTATTTATGGAATTTTTATGTTTGAAGATATAGATCAACCAAGCTTTTGTAGTTTTGTAAATACAGCCTTTCGAAATTTTTTAAACACCCTGTGTTGAAACGACAAGAAAATCAGAACCTGGGTTAGGATAGTAACAAGCCTCTGCGATGGAAGAGAGCTGGATTTAGACAGAGCTCACAGGTAGATAGCATCTGTTTTATTGATTGCCGCTACTGCAGTTGACACCACGAGCCTGAGTTCACGCCCCAGAAGTTCTCGCAGACAACTCTACTGCAAACATAGTACAGAGTACTGTAGTTGGCTGCTTTACAAGTCATCCAGCGATACGCCGGTTTAAGGCGAACCTGAACAAACATCCATTTCTAGTGGTACGCCCGCTTTTCTCCGAACTCAGAAGGCAGGCGACATAGATATGTTACTGAGGTGACTACGTGTAGATAGTTGCGTTGTCTACTTTTCTAGAAACTCAAAAAGCAGTCTTTAAAGTTAATTCATAGTGAAGACACTGTTAGCGTTACTTACCCATTTCACAATCAGATGAATCTGTCACTTTTCGTAATGTACACTACCGTTTATAAACATTTGATCACTTAGAAGGAATGGCCTGAATCTTTTCAAAATTTGATGACGTGTAAAACTTTTGAACCATAGTAAAAGAGTAATGTAGCAGAGAGACGGCATACATGCAGGCCCAATAGCGCCTTATTTTGTGCGACCGGACAGATCAGTGTTAAGCCACGCTCTGGCGTTGCTGAAACGTCGAAACGAAGTGGAAACGTGCAGTCAAGTGTCGGTATCCCTGTCCGAAGTCAAACGACGTAATATCAGCATGTGAGTGAGTCCCAACGTGACAGAGAACGTGGCATCCGAGAAATGGTTTCTCTGGTATCCCGTCCTGACATTGCGGCATGCCCGGCAGGTGGCATGGAAATCGACCTAGTATAGACGGCGCTGGCTTCAGGCCAACCAGCGCCACCGCAGCACAGTTTCTGCCACGGCCAATCAGAGCCGACCCGGCACGGATATAAATAAGCCAGCGCAGCTCCATTCATCCAGTTCGGTGTTCGCTGCGCTTCCGGTTGCGTCTCCGTCAAACTGTGCTTCGTCTCTTGGCCTCTCTACAGTGTTTCGTCTCGGCTACGTCTACGGTACTCTCTCTTGGACTCAGTGAATCGCTTCGGACTCGTGACTGTGCTTATCCTCGGTGACGTTCGGTACTCTCTCTTCGGACTCTGTGAACCTCACGTCGGATACAACCAGTGCGCGTCTGTGGATTACGTTCGGCCTGCTCCTTGGACTTGTTTGGGTTATTCGTGACCATCTCCTGCGGTCCGCCCCTCCGCCGTTCGACGTCGGCCGCCGTACGGATATAGCAGTTTCTCGTATCGTCACATTGGGGGTCGTACAGAACCGAAAGCTTCTACAGTGATCCATGTGTGGAACTAGTGGATAATGTGATACACGTACAAACCGACGAGCTACCCAAATGTGACCAAAGCGCGTCCGAATTGTCGTAGCCGACGGAACAGATTCGTCCACAGTATTGGTTCGACGTTGGAGCACAGCAGCGGGAGTGGACATGCCAGCGTCGAAAACCACCAACATCTCAGCAGCAATGGGAACATGACACCTGGCTGGAGTGCTGAGTGGCGAAATGTAGTGTTTTCGGAAGAGTCGCGCTTCACTTTGTCTTACAGTGATGGGCGCGTACAAGTTAGATGCCACCGTGGTAAACGCAGTCTGGATGGCTTCATTGTTGAGCGGCGTAGCGGACAAACGCCAATTTCGATCGTTTGGGGCACCAATGCCTGTAACATGCGATCTCACCTGCTACATATTGAGGGCAATCTGAACAGCCGGCTACACAAGGGAGGTTTTAGAGTCCGAGGCACTGCCTCTTCATGCAGGACAATGCCCGGCCACATGTGGCGAGGACGGGTACCACTGCTTCCCTGCATGTTCGCTTGATATTTCGCCAATCGAAGATGTCTGAGATATGGTCGGTCAGCAGCTTGTTTGTTCTGGTCTTCGCGCAACCACAGTTGACGCTTTCTGGAAGCACCTACAAACAGCGTGGCAGTATGTTACCCATCAGTATATTCAGGCTCTCCTTGATTCTGAGTCACGACGTATAGAGTGTCTGATTTGCAGCATGTGACGGCTTCATATCTCACACAATTCTCACTGTCAAAGCGCATGTAACTTCTGTAATTCTATTGTGTACTATCATGTCCTTAATCTGTAAAATAAATTTCATTGTAATCACATTTCTTCTACTTGGCGTTACAATTTTTACAAACAGTAATGTACTATCAATCTATGCCTTCTGTACGAAAATAATTAGAGATTATACACCATTGAAAATTTTCCAAAAAGTGTATTCAAACATAATGTGCGTCCATACTTTTAATTCTTTCGTCCTTTGGAGTATGCCAAATAATTAAAAAGTTCCCGTAGCCTTACTGCTGAAACCAAGAACTAATTTTTGGTTGTGGTGGTATTTCCCTTTCACATACCATTCCTCGTTCGATATCCATACTGGCCTCATCGCCAGCGTTTACCCCATATAGATTTATCCATTACTATCTTTACCCAGCTTTCCAATGGACTCCCAGCCCAATTTCTCTAACTTCAACAAACAATTCTATACGAACCCGTTTGCCTTTTCTGCTTTTTTAACAGAAATCGGCGTGCCTTGCTATTCCATTAATACTAACACGGGGCCCTGACCAGTTCCTTCAATTCCCTGGTGCATGCTCTGATTAGTCTCTCTCTGATAGAAATAGGAGTTTAAACATTTCCTTACAACTTCCATAAAGTGACATGCCCAGATGAGCGTATTATCAAATGGTGTGCCAAGATATTTATGCAAGCGATACTGATGTGTGGTTGTTAGAGTAAATATACAGTATACCACGAGTCGTGGAAGCGTACGCTGAACCAAACGAGGCGACTCTATTAGTAGCTCCCCCGTCTCAATGGTGTAAATACGACGGAGCAGTTGACGACTGCAACAGATACTGACAACGAAGACTGTTACTTCACTTCATCAAGCAGCGATTATGGCATCAATGGAAACACTGTTAGCATTTGTTAAACTTTTTAATGTTGCATGTTCAGAGAACTTGGTCAGCGTTCATGCTTATTACCCTATCATACAGCTCAGAATACTTGCGGATATAGTGTGTGGTAGGACGATTTGTTTTAAAATATATCTTCCTGTTGTATCTCCTTAGCTAAAAATGTCAGGTTTCATCTAGGGTATGGTCGTCGTCAATATCTGAGCACTAATCTGTTGACAGTGACCGTTATATCATCAACTAAAAGTAGCAGGAAAAGTTAAATTGTTTAACTTACGTCTTTACGCCTCGTCGACATCTATGTCATTAGAGGCGAGTTTGGACTAGGGACAAGGAACTAGTAGGAATTCGGCCATGGCCTTTTGAAGGAAGCATCCGGGCATTCGCCTGGAGTGATATGGGGAAATCATGGAAAACCCAAATCTGGATGCCCGGACGGGGATTCTAACCGGCGTCCTCCCGAATAAGAGGCCAGAGCGTCAACCACCACGTTTGATTTACACTGTTTGTGGCGTCTTTCACAAAACGGGTGTTTCATTAGCGCCCACTACCTGTGTCATAAAGAAAGTAGTTTCCCACAAGTTAAAAAAGAAATCAAGATCTAAAAATTAAACAACATCAGTATTGAACCCAGCGATCTGATATACGTACTCGAATAGATATATCGGCTGTTCATAAATAATCTTATGCAATTTCCAAGACAAACCTCATTCATGATCCTATTAACAGTTATACATACACCTGTCCTGGACAACAAGGTGTAAGAAATAGCCTAAAACAGTGATTTATGTTTATCGCGCAGTCAATTATTAGCTATTATTCCAATCAAATCCTGACGCATCAGTAAATTCATGGTAAAAATTTAAGGTAGTTTTCGCGTTTCTTCCGATCTGTAATTAATCATCACATTCTCCCAAAAAATGCATGTACTTACTTTCTCTTCGTGGAGCGGCCAAAAGCTGGCTCCGATACCAGTTTACTGACAATTTTTTCATGGGTCTATCAGTATATTGTATGCCAGTACCATGGTATTGCGAAATCTGTCATTACCCGTCCATAGAGCTGGTCAGTCCAGTTGGCCATTTTTTTTTTTTTTTTTTGAGGGGGGAGGGGGGAATTCTTTCATTCAAAGAAGAAATATTCAGTTGTTGCCTTTTTTTCCTCATTCCTTCTTCTGTCTTTCAGGGAATATCCTTCACTGCTCCAAAGAATTTCGTTTCGGATGACTGTAGGCCTACTATTTATGTTATACTGTATTTACCCACGTTTCACTGCCATACATCAGAGTCGGTACTGGCATTGTTTAATAAGATTTAACTTTCGTCTCCTGTCTGGCTTTACATTTCATTGTTCGTCGAATTGTTCCATATATTTATTGAAATTGGTGAAATTTTTTTCCTTCATTTCTTTATCTTCGTTAAAGAATAATTCACAACCGATGTAGGTAAAGCTTGAGACTTGTTCTATTGGTTGATTGTCAGTCACTGTTTTGACTCTGGCAGGAATACTTCCCTCACCATGCCATAAGTTTTGTTATTGAACGGGATAGCTGGAGACTGTAATCTTTACTAATAATGTTTAATATAAGTATTATTTCTTGGAGTCTATTTTCATTTTCCTATAAGTTAAAATGATCGTCTGCAGATAAAAGTGTTGGAGAGTCACTATAACCTGGTCGCACTCCTTGATTAATTGTTACCTCCTCTGTTAGTTTATATCACACATCTAACAATAAATTTGGTCCTTTTGTACATATCTTGGATGACTAGTGTTAAATATTTTTGACGTTCATTCTTTTGCATTATTTTCCATAACTGCTTCTTGTTTACGTTATCAAATACCTATTCGTAATCAACCAAACTTGTATAAATATTTATACTAAATTCTCTTCTCCAATGACCGTTTGAGGCAAAATGTGTTGTCCATACAAGATCTTCATTTCCTAATTCCACAGTTGCTCTTCTAACAGAAGAGCATGTGTTATTAGCCCTCAGCCAAGTTGTTTATTATATTTCCATATTCCATATATTTTATTCCAAGTATTTAACAAACTAATTCCTCGATAGTTGTCTTTTTTTTATCTGCTTAACGTCTCTCTAACAGCTGAGGTCTTTAGAGACGGGAAAGGATGGTGGGCAAGGAATGGGAAGGAATTCGGTCAATGGCCTTTTGAAGGAAGCATCCCAGCATTTGCCTGGAAGTGATTTGGGAAACCAAGGAAAACCATAATATGGATGCCCGGACGGTGATTCGAACCGCCGTCCTCCCGAATGCGAGGCCAGAACGCTACCCGTTACACCACCACGTTCGGCGATAGTTGTCATATGAACGTCTATCTTGTTTCTTGAAGAGTGAAGTAACTTTCGTCTTTCAGCATTCTTCTTTTTTTACAGCACATATTAATTGAATTTTAATTGAACTGAATGCTCCGGTGACAATTTCATCTGTTTATCCTTTCTTGTCATTATTAGCATTATTGTTTTATTATTATTACTTATATAATATCTTATATAATATGTAAATTTACACACTCATCTACTTTTGTCGTTTACGAATTTTAAATTCTATCAGCGTTTTTGGTAAATTATCTATCATTTCCCCTAGTAATTTATTACAATCTCTGACACCCTTAGTAACAAGAGAAAATTTTCTCCCTTCCCTTATGTATGAAATCGAGTGCCAGCATGTGCTCCATGGTCATCTTTTCCATTCCATGCATTGCTCCTAATTTTTTACCAATATCATCCAAGGCCCCATTAACTGTAAGTATCTGAATTTAAGAATAATTCCTCCATACTAGAATACCCGTGCGAAAATTTCGCGAATATGATGAATAGTAAGGTAAGTGGAAAGAAGAACCACCTCATTTGAATAATTTGTTTATTTTATTAGTGTAATAGGTACGTAACAAAAATCGAAGAGGTTTACCAATCTCATTGTGATATGTGCTGCTGCTATCTAGCGGCTTGGCTCTGTAAATGTCTCATACGCGTGACTTTCACAGTTATTACTTTTGTCCGATAAGGGTCAAATTCAAAAAAAAAAAAAAAATTGTTCTTAATTTATAATATTGCCCGAGTGGAGACATAATCTTTTAAATGCTACCTCATTTATCGATTTAGGTTAGGTATCAAAGGAGATAAATGCGCGTAACAAAAAAACACGTTATGGAAATAATGATACTATTGCCCTTCAAGAGGCAAATTCGGATTTATTTTTTCGATTTTTTAAAGATATGATGTGGCCAAAGCAGAGACATTACTCTTTAAAAATATACCTTATGTATCTATTTCGGTTAGGTATCAAGGGAGATAAATAGCCCCGTGACCAAAAAAAAAAAAAAAAAAAATACTTTTGCCCTTTAAGGTCAAATTCCGAAAAGTTCTTTCCTTTTGACCACAGAGGAGTACTTCATCTTCAAAATGATACCTCATTCATCTTGTATTAGAAAGGGGGGCTACGTTGGCAGGGTTGATCTGCATAAAAAGGGAGGGGGGATTTATTATTAATTAAATATTTAATTAATGATTCTAAATAATAAAGGTGAACTAAAGGAACTAGAGGAACCATGAATATTGTACACAAAATAATATCCCATTTATTGATTCTTATGGCTTATACAAGGTCGGGTAATAGTTAACTTTACGTTAAACATATTCAGAGACCACAAAAACAAGCAATACCCGACGTTTACAATCCGCCGATGAAAAGCAAACACAAAACTGAATGAAATATTTCAACAAATAGCAAAGTTAACATATGATCAACGTGGCAACACAGGCCATCAAATTGAAGCTAATATTTACTACAACAAAGGAGTATCCCAGGGGCGCCATATAAAGTTAAAGAAAAGCATCGTCTTGAATTTACAATTAGCAAGATGCTTGGAATTTGCAATGAAACATAAAATCAGCTAGCTCAGTGATTTTGTGGCGGGAGCAGAGTATTATCTCAGTGCCGCTTAAGGCCCACAAGTCTCATCAAAACCCAATGAATTGTGACCGTATGCGTCCGGTGCTTTACCATGAATGCATCGCCGTGATGTAGCGTGACACGCACAGTGCCACTGCAGCTGTGAAAGCCAGGTTAGCGGGTACGACCGCGTTACCAAAACAGCTCCCAGGTAATGGCAGGCATGCCACACAACTTCTCGCTTCCCAGAGCAAGAGAGTGATCAGAACCAGACAGTGATCACCGGACGAGAGCGTGTCGGCTGACACGTCTGTACAGTAGCTCGTCCCGGCAGCAAGTGTCCTCAAAATGGCCTCTTCTCTTCTTCTTCGGCAAAGTTGTCTCCCACTCGCCACACGTAACAGAATCCCCTTGGATTAACATTTGGGAACCCTTATAAACGTTCACGATTGGTCATCGATACATGTCCGTCGTCACGTGTTTTATATCGGGGCCAGCATTCGCTGTCTCCGTTCGCGCACTTTCTGACTGACCTCGAGCAAGCAGCGGAGAGGGGTGAGTTCACCGCCCTCGTCTAACGGACCAGCGCTGTTGTTAGCGTCGGCGCCGCTAAGTCGCGGGACCCAGCTATTGTCCCGCTCTCGACCGTTCGAAAATGGCAGTTCCAGCTTCCCATATTCACTACGTTACTGAGCAGCAAGTTTGCAGAAATTAAAATTATAATAATGATACCCCTGGCCGCCCGGGTTTAAATATACAATTATTTACCTATGCAATATCCCTATTATTTACGGTATTTACACCTTACAAAATTGAATACTATTAAAGAAAATCTGAATATTAATTAATTTATTTAATTATATTCATTGTGGGTGACTCTGTCATACCACAATCTATATCGGTTAGGTATGAAGGGAGATAAATGGCTCGTGACACAAAAAACGCGTTGCAGAAATATTCATACTTTTGCACTTTAAGGGTCAAATTCCGAAAAATTCCTTTCTTACGATGTGAACAAAGTAGAGAATAATACCTCATTTCTTGATTTATGTTGGATATCAAAGGAGATAAATAGCTCATGACAAAATGTTATAGAAATAATGATATTTGCCCTTTAAGGGTCAACCTCCGAAAAATTCTTTTCTTAAAATATGCTGTGACCACAGTGGAATTTTTAATCTTTAAAATGATACCTCATTTAGCTATATCGGTTAAATATCAAGGAAGATAAATTGCTCGTGACACAAAAATGCGTTGTAGAAATATTGATGATTTTGCCCGTTAAGGGTCGAATTTCGAAAAATTCGTTTCTTAACATATGTCACCAAAGCGGAAAGCTTAATCTTTAAAACGGCACTTCATTTATTGATTTCGGGTAGCAATACAGGGAGATAAATAGTTCGTGGGGAAAAAAACAACATTTTGGAAATATCTACATTTTTCCCTTTAAGGGTCGAATTTTGAAAGATTACGTTCTTAGACTATCATGCGATACCTTAATCTTTGAAATGGTACCTCCTTTATCGATTTCGGTTAGTTTTGAAGGGAGATAATGGCTTGTGACAAAAAAACACCTTATAGAAATAATATATACGATTTAATTAGTTCTAAGTGAATTTTATTCAGTCCTGGAGCTTTTCTGTATTTGAATGATCTCATAACAACATCAACTTCCCTTATATAAATAAGGTCAGTTTCTTTAACATCAGCATTATCTGGATCATCATCATCATCATCTTGCTTCTTTCCTTGACTTCTATTATACTACAATTCTTTATTGTGTGTTATGCGCGATTTTTCTTCATTTGTAACTATATTAGCACTTTCCCTATACATAATATTTGTTAAGCTGTTTAATTTGCTTATAACCATATCTTGGACATAATCTTCTACTAAACTTATTAATCTGTCCCGTGATTCTTGTTTCTGTCTCATTGTTATTATCGTAACTGTATTTATTCCTCTTCTGGAGTTCGATCCTGTATCACTTCTAGATAAAACTGTTGTTTATGTTAGCTGTTTCTGAAACCTTTCTGTTCCAAATTTTAAGTCAATTTTTCTGCTGAATATCTTTTCCTTTGCGATGGCTTCATCTGTTGCTGCCAGTATTACGAAGTTATAATTTCCCAATCTTTGTTGACAGCATTACTTGTTGGTTTTTCCAGTAAGCGCTGTTGTCTTTGAATTAGGTGTTTCATTCCTTTATCTTGTAACATGTAAACTTTATAAACGTCCTCAACATTGTTTACATTTTTACTCAACCTTACCCTTCATTTAGCAACTATCCTTACTTTTGAAATGTACTCTTGGTGTTTACTACATGTGGACCAAATTTTTTCCTATCAAATAGTTAATCGTTGCTATCTTGCCGTTAATTATCTACGTAAACTTATAAACAACCTTTACTGCAAAGAATCGATTGGTAATTTTTGATTGATTGTAAGACGCGAATTCAGCCAGTAATTTACCATTTTCATTTAATATATATTCAACTTTATTTCCCATTCCATTTGGAACTGGGCTGTTTACTACTTGAGCATTAAAATCACCAGCCACTATTAGCAGAACGCTTTTAGTAATTTCGTATGTTACTGTTTGAATGTTTTTTACAAAATTGTTCAGATTCTTCTCGTTTGTTTTCTTTTAGTCCATATTCAGCGTTAAACGTTAAGTAATATCTCTCCATTTTCAATATTAGATTCAGAACCCTTTAATTATCATGGTGTAACTGACTATTTTATTTTTCCATTTTCTATCTACTAATATTGCCACTCCTGGTGCAGCTCTTTCTCCTAGAGCGACTGCACTGTAATCACAGTATATTAATCGAGATTTTCGTCTTGATGTTTCTGAAGTTTATGTTTTCTATTTATGTCTGTTGCACATTCTTGTGCACATAAAAATTAGAAATGTGGCTTGTGTAATTTGAAACATTTTCTATTAAAGTCGTGCGCCATGCTCGATCTTCCACGCGTAGGTGATTACCTCGAAGTTTGCTGGCTTCGCGTTGCCTTCCCATAAAAGGCAAAATTATTTCGTTGCATGACTGTGTTGGGTATGTTAAGTGTAGTATCTTGTGAGTTTGTGCATTAAAGATGAAAGAAGGGAGAAGATGAAAGCCTGTGACGGACCTATTCATGCTTTTCGTCTCCATCCAACGAAAGAATCAGCATCAAGTACGACGTATGCCCATTGCAGAGAGGTTTATTATTCAGTCCATGCGTTTGGTACACTCTGGTGATTAACAAAAGCATACCTCAATCTTTCCCACCTTGCTGACTAAATGCTCAATGCTGATTTTTATTTTCTTCCAGACGAGCTTGAACTGAAGACCTTTGTTAATCGCCAGGCAGC
>JARYHS010008075.1:105302919-105460438 GCA_031002005.1 Vandiemenella viatica | reverse complement strand
CCACAGAATTTAAAACAAAAACAGATAAACAGGAAAATTGTTTATGATGGTATATCCTACAGTAAAGCATTTTCATGACTTGAACAAGAAACCTACACCTCGGTGACTGTTGAACACTCGGCACATAGAAGAAGAAGCTTACTTCACAATCAAGAAAATAAGCCCTTGTTGACAGTGACTCCAAAACTTGCACTGACAATACCAGTCACTTTTCCGAATTGTTCCGAACCCCCTCCAGTGGTACTGCAGACATTGCAGATGCAGCAAATACAATATAGAAGGCCTATGTATCAACATCGCATGCCTGAGAACTCGTTGGATAATAGTCTCAGTGAAATCAATTTGACGTCTAGTAATAATTAACGTCGCTCTCACGGGAACGTTGCTCAGATTGCTCATATTACGCACATAGAAATTGAAAACTCGTACTACATCGTCAGTCGCAGATCTTGCAAGAGACGAATCTGTCGCTCGTCTTCTCTGAGACATGTCTTTCTTCCGCCGCGCCGTCCAGTAATAGAACAGAAAAAGGAGTGACTCGAGACAAGCAGCACTCCCAATAGGTTTACCCCTTCTGTTACGGCCACGGTGGCGGCGGCAGGTTTATGAGTTCTCATCCGACCAATGGTGAATCTGCTAGCGCAGGTCACGACTCAACCAGCGACCATGGAAGGGATAACATTAATAACAATTAGAAAACGAACTATAAACAATTTTCTAGTTAGTTGTTGCTCAAATATTCCTCCATACACACTCAGTTATATACCCGACGTCACTATTCTTATTACGCACTGTTCATGATGTCAAATAAGTTCATACTGCCATCTACTAGTGTCCGCTTACACTACAGCACTTCTGCACGTAGTTAGTAGCAATGATTTTTTTTATTATTATTTCAGTAAACCAGGAAAGGCTCGCTGAACGGTTTCCTTTGTACTCTGCTGCTGCCTGATTTTTTTATGGCTTTACACCTCGTCGAATTCTAAGTCAAAGAGGCAGGAAAGGACTGGGGACAAGGGACGGGAAGGAATTTTGCCATGGCCTTTAGAAGGAAGCATCCTGGCTTTCCCCTGTAGTGGTTTGGGGAAACCATGGAAAAAGCAAATCTGGTTACCCAACGAGGATTCGAATGGGAGGCCAGAGCATTATCGCTCACCCACCAGGTGGCAAATATCTGTCGGCACAGTGGCGGATCCAGGATTTTAGAAGACATGATAAATGTTTTCATAATAATTTAAATGGCAACAGGATTTATCAAGAGGAATATGGGGGGGGGGGGTCCTTGACTTTGCAGAGCGTAGGTTTTATAGTGTCCTCGGATACTATCGAACCCTCGGGGAGAGGGACGGGGGGTCGACGACAGATCTCATGTCAACTTTTTATTTCAGACTAGCTGCCCCGACAGACTTCTTTCTGTCAAAAGTTATTGGCCTGTCGTAGTCCAATAGAAAAAATAAATAAATAAAACGTATTTCAGAGTGATCATTTTATTTATTGATTTAATGTCTCAATAATAAACAACGGTTACTTACAAAATAAGTTTTCTACTTCGTACACTGCAAGACGTTAGTAATAATGTGATGATATTTTTATTGTAATGCTTTATGGCAGACGATATTTTTTGTTTGGTTACCTGGCGCGTAAATAAATAAAGCTGATGGTTTTTCCAACGCGCGAGCAGGCAATATACAGCTGTCCATGAGAGAAGCATGGGTTTTCAAGACTAACGCCGCAAACACTCAACGACTGACCCTGGTATTTATTTATGGTCGTAGCGAAAGCAAGCCGCACTGGAAATTGCTGTCGTTTAAATTCAAATCGTACCTCAGTTGGTACCATTGGGATGCGAGGTATCAAACATCTTCTCCCTTATATTTTCCCTTTGGAATGGTTGCTTCGATCACATTGTTCAGTAATTTTTTCACTGCTAGCCGTGTGCAATTACAAAGACGCGTTTGGTTGATATTTCGCAACATTATGACCACCGATCGTACTTTTAATTGAAGATTATGAGGCGGCAATCCTGGCAAATCCAGTGAGTTCAAAAATTCTGGTCGATAGTTGACGACATCATCTTGGTTATTTGCGCAATCAACTGATTTTATGTCCTTTATTCCCGGCAATTTAATTTTGAAATTCATTTCATTTACATCCGTGATTTTGGCAGCTAATATAGCTCGTTCGCTCAACCAAAAATGATCTCTGTAATTTTGATCGTCGTTTGGGAACACCTTTTGTATGAGCTTGGTTTTTGATCCAGTAAACTGATAAAAATTAACAGGAAATTTAATGCAGCGAATCAAATGTCTTCAGGATTTTTGCCATTACCATTGTAATATCCTAATCCTTTCAATTTCATTTCGCTCTTCATGTTGCTGTACAGTCCGAGTAGCTTGGTTTGTTGCGTTTCGAGTTCCTCGACCCAAATTGTTGTGCCCTTGTCTTATAGGCGGCATGGGTCTAAATCTAAACGCATTGAACAAATAAACACACAATTAGTTTTCGAGACAAGCGAAAATTTAAAAACAAGCAAGAAAAACATCACGCACAGAGGAAGTAATGATGACACTTACGTCACTAATATTATTTTCGTTGATCACACGCAAACCCTTTTTTTCTTCGAACTATATTTTGGACAGGCATATATTAATATCCATACAACCTAATCAACTTGAAGGCATACCAAAGATAATCGTAACGCGCCTTTGTTTTGTTTTAATTGACTGGTTTGTATGGGAAAAGAATAGTGTTGTTTTTACCAATTTCCTCGCTATTTTCTCTCCATAAGAACCTTCCTTGTGCCTTAATGAAAATATGAAGAAAAAAAATTAGCCGAATTTGCGCTTAGCAACACATTTGGTGATTCATTTTTATTTATATAGATTGCTTTTAGGGGGGAGGGGGTGCTTGAGCTAATTACAGTACATACCGTCAACTTTACGTTTCGTAATTACACAAAATCGCACTCTTTATCACATTCATAGTCTTTCTACGAAACTCACTGAAAATGTTATAGCACAATATGATCTTGGAAGGAATTAGAAAAGCAAGGCGGTGCCGGTGGCGTGAACTAGAACTGCTATCTTACAAGACCGTTACCTCGTTGGACTCTGTACCTCGTGTTTCGCAAAACCTTTTTCAGGCGCGTAAGATTATCTTGGAAACAGCATTTCCTGCATCGACACTGAGTTGCTCTCAACTCTAATCTTCAGACGAATAAACAAACGTAAATACAATTATTTCGACCTCTTACAATTATGCACTAGGATTCTAAATTCTCCTTTCAGTGTTTTCAGTTGACTTTTTATCAGGATTTTGACTATAATATTCCGTTTACACTCTTAAAATTTTTGTTTATTGTGAAGTTTATTTTATTTGCCAGTTTCAGTCTGGATTGTCTCTTTCCGTTCCTTGTTCTGTTGAGTTATAGCCTACACTTCGTAACTGTGCGGGTAGGGAGCGTCCATTAATTACGTGAGGTGTTTTTTCGGAAATCCCGACACCCCAAATGTGAAGCGAGATTTGACGGTAACCTCTCCCCCTCCCCCCTCCCCACCTGCTGATCAACAAAGTAGTTTTTTGAGACTATTTCTTAACTCTCCAGCTTCAGAGGGCGCTATCCGCGTCGTTTTTAGACCTCATACTCCCCCTAAACTAGACATCCGTGACGTTTGTGTACCTTTTTTAGCTCTACTGTCCTTCAAGAAATTTCAAAAACTCACGTGAAATTTCCGTCGACCCCTCCCCCCCTCCCCCTTGGTATGAATTCGCCGGACTCCCCCCCCCCCCCCCCCCCGTATTTCACCGCTCTTGTAATTAGGACGCCCCCTTATGATCTGAATCGGTATCGGTTCCCGGGATTGCCTTGCAGTCCAAAATCTTGATTATATTTTTGTGTCTCGCCCTACGATTTGTAAGTACCTCAAGCACTGGTTTTTAATTTTCATAAGAGACTGCATTACTAACTAAACCAAAATTCTCTTTCTTCTTACCGAGCGTGATGAGTAACGCTCAGCCTCGTGTTCGGGAGGACGCGGCTTCGAATCCCCGTCAGGCCATCCAGATTTGAGTTTTCCACAGTTTCCCTAAATCACTCCGATGAATGCCGGGATGCTTTCTTTAAAAGGCCGTGGAGGAATTCCTTCCGTTCCTTACCTCCAGTCCTTTGTGGCCTCAAAAGACCTCGACGTCGACGTAAAGGCGTAAAGTCATAAGCAAAAAGCGTTTTTCTTCTTTATGCTGTCAAGGCAGGCATTTCTTTCCTAATTAACTCTCTAGTTTCATCATCCGATCCTCGTCTTGCAAAGCTGGCCTGGTTTGGAAGAGTATCAATCAAATTCTGACAAAATACAAATGCACGTGTCTTTTATTTTCTTGTTCATTCTACATACTACTATTGGAATAGCATACATAGCTTTCATGTTCATTAAAACAGTTCTGAATTTATTATCAGTAGCACACTAGTATTACGCTTCACCTGAGCTAACATCCCTGCTGTTTGACGAAAACGATAAACGCCTCTCGATAGCATTCGACGAACAGATTTGCTATACTGATCATTCAACTTCAGAGGTTATGTTTTAATAAAAGCATCGCAAAGTCTAGTGATCTGAGGACTGCTCTAAACAATACGACTTTCTCTTTGTCACACGTGAAAACTGACATAAAAAATATACTGACGGCCCACAAAGTTCAAATTTATATAGCGTTGCGGGATTTTGCAATAGAAAATCTAATATCAAGGCTCGCTATCTATGCAAAGATACATAGCCCCGGTCAGCGGAGTTACATGTTATTTCAGGAGGTTTATAGTCTTCATTTCAGATACAAAAACATATATCTTTATTTTCTAACACTCAAGAGATTACTTATAGCAACGAAAATTCAAGAAAATGAAAAAATAGGAACTTTAGTATAGGCCTACACGCTTCGTAGCTGAGTTTTCCAAAGCACTGTCACTATACTTTGCGCTCGATACGGGACTTCTTCTTTCTGCGAATAACATTTTTACAGAGTACTGCACTGAGTTATCGTGTCCATAATTCTATCAAAACTTAAATGATTTTTTTAAGACGTTGGGAACTGTTTGTAAGTTATTCTTTACTTTCTTGTAATGTGTGTGAGAGAGAAACTTAATTGACGGACAACATGGCTGTTCAGTGAAACGATTTCTCTAAGGAAGAACAATCAACACCCAAGGCGTTGAAATGATGCAGCATGCCAGAGAGTTTTTGGACTTCACTTTTTTGTAACATCAGCTACTTTTAGCTGCGTGAACAGTGAGCTGTTTTGACGCCGTGACGGCTCCCTTAATCTTGCCACAGAAATAGCCGGAAAGCTCTTGTGTTTAATCCGGAAATCTGTAGCTCATGTGACACAGAAACGTATCGATTACTTTCCGACGTTTCCACGTATTCTGAATTATTAGATTTTCATCTGCCAGAGGATCTTTGATGTCTATGCCTAATTCGTTGATCAGGTTATACAATTCATTTCAACATTTTTCATCTCATGACTTTCACTAAATCAACTTAACAAAGCCATAGAGCAGGAATTGAATTCGTGTAAAAATTCGGCAGACCGGCTATTCTTTTTATTCGCTTCTAGATCCTGTTATTCTTTTACTATCGTGTTTCTCTATTGCCAGAATCAATAAAAGTTCTAAACTCAAGTAGTAAACAAGCGATTTATAAATTTTCACAAAAATATTCAAAATTACATGCTCTCGAACTACTGGGCCAATTGGTAAGGTATCCTGGCATTTTAGGCAAATGGTAAGCTATCATTTTCATTGGTAGCCAAATGTGAGCTATCCTAACTGGTTCGCCCAAATGTAAACTACAATTTATCCTCGGAAATGGTCAGCCATTCTGTTATTGGATGACGACGTGTCATTTAGACGAGAACGGCCCAATTTTTCCCTCTAAACACATGCAAGCCGTTAGCTTGGATAATTTGAGAGATATTTTGACATAGTTTGTAAATGAAAAACTCACTGTTCTGGGCAAGATATTATTTACTTTAGTTAATATAATTCACTGACACAACTTTTAAGACACTTATGTTATATTTAAACAAGTTTTCCATACATTTCAAAGCTATTTTAGCCTGTATAAGAAAAGGCATTGCTCGTGCCATACAACCTTCTGCAAGCGCCACGACACACACACACACACACTGCCTCGCGCCCTACTATGCTACAATACAGGTGCCCAACCAACAGTCGCTGCCCGCGCAGCTGTGTCGACCGGCGTCAAAGATTATTACGTAAATACAACCAATAACTCTATACTACCCCGTTTACTAAACTAACGACAGTCTGTGGCAACAGGGGCGTAGCTACTATGGGGCTAGGTGGTTCAGTACACTCACTAAGAGCCCTCTCATTGCTCAGGGGGCCCCCAACCACTGCTCAGGAGGCACCTACCAGCAACACAAAGCAAAAAAAGGTCGCCCATCTGACCGGAGGGCCCAAAATAAATTTTTTGCACCGGGGCCCTTGTTGACCTTGAAACCCAACAATATTACAAATTAAGTTACAAACATTAATACAATTATTCAGGATACTTATAATTAATAAATGCTACATAAATCGATATTAATAAAAAAATAGGAAATCTTATATATATATAAAAATAGACGTGTTTTTTCCTATATTTCACTTTTCAGCCACCACTACCTAGCACAGATCACTGTTGTTTGTGGGTGGAAGTAGCATGGAGTTTCCTGTCATGCACAACGTTCGCTGAATGCCGATAGCTGTGGGGATGTGGGAGATATAATGATTAAAGTTGGTCAGTACAGGGCGTTTTCATATTTCGACCAAAAATTCGTATCTCCGTATACTTCTCTTTCCTGCCACAACTACATAACATAGACTTATGGTGTTTGTGTGTGGTAGTAGAATCGTCTCTCCTCTCGTGCACTATGGTTGTTAGATGTCGGTAGCTATAGGGATGTGGGAGATATGGGGGTTGAAAGTGGTCGACCTGTGGCAATTTCTACTTCTGTCAAAGACAAAAGTGTCATGGTGTATCACTTTTCAGCGAAAACTATAGATCACAGATAACTGGCGTTTGTGTGTAGTAGTAGCACAGAGTTACCTTTCGATCACAACAGCGGCCGAATTTCAGAAACTGTGGTACTGTGGTAGATATGGTGGTTGTAAGTGGCCGATCAAGGATATTTTCGCATTTCGACTGTCTCCGCATATGTCACTTTTCTGCCACAACTACATAGCATAGAGCATTGGTGTTTGTGTTTGGTAGTAGAATCGTATCTCATGTAGTGCACTATGGTTGTTAGATGTCGGTAGCTATGGGGGTGTGGGAGAAATGAGGGTTGAAAGTGGTCGACCTGTGGCAATTTCATACTTCTGCCAGAGACAAAAGTGTCATGGTGTATCACTTTTCAGCGAAAACTACAGATCACAGATAACTGGCGTTTATGTGTAGTAGTAGCACAGAGTCACCTTTCGATCACAACAGCGGCCCGAATTTCAGAAACTGTGGTACTGTGGTAGATATGGTGGTTGTTAGTGGCCGACCAAGTATATTTTCGTATTTCGACTGTCTCCGCATATGTCACTTTTCTGCCACAACTACTTAGGCATGGAGCATTGGTGTTTGTGTTTGGTAGTAGAATCGTATCTCAATGTAGTTCACTATGGTTGTTAGATGTCGGTAACTATGGGCGTGTGGGAGAAATGGGGGTTGAGAATGATCGACCTGTGGCAATTTCATACTTCTGCCAAAGACAAAAGTGTCATGGTGTATCACTTTTCAGCGAAAACTATAGATCACAGATAACTGGAGTTTTGTGTGTAGTAGTAGCACAGAGTCACCTTTCGATCACAACAGCGGCCGAATTTCAGAAACTGTGGTACTGTGGTAGATATGGTGGTTGTAAGTGGCCGATCAAAGGATATTTTCGCATTTCGACTGTCTCCGCATATGTCACTTTCTGCCACAACTACACAGCATAGAGCATTGGTGTTTGTGTTTGGTAGTAGAATCGTATCTCATGTAGTGCACTATGGTTGTTAGATGTCGGTAGCTATGGGGGTGTGGGAGAAATGAGGGTTGAAAGTGGTCGACCTGGTGGCAATTTCATACTTCTGCCAGAGACAAAAGTGTCATGGTGTATCACTTTTCAGCGAAACTACAATTCACAGATAACTGGCGTTTGTATGTGTAGTAGTAGCACAGAGTCACCTTTCGATCACAACAGCGGCCGAATTTCAGAAACTGTGGTACTGTGGTAGATATGGTGGTTGTTAGTGGCCGACCACGTATATTTTCGTATTTCGACTGTCTCCGCATATGTCACTTTTCTGCCACAACTACTTAGCATGGAGCATTGGTGTTTGTGTTTGGTAGTAGAATCGTATCTCATGTAGTGCACTATGGTTGTTAGATGTCGGTAGCTATGGGGGTGTGGAGAAATGAGGGTTGAAAAGTGGTCGACCTGTGGCAATTTCATACTTCTGCCAGAGACAAAAGTGTCATGGTGTATCACTTTTCAGCGAAAACTACAGATCACAGATAACTGGCGTTTATGTGTAGTAGTAGCACAGAGTCAACCTTTCGATCACAACAGCGGCCGAATTTCAGAAACTGTGGTACTGTGGTAGATATGGTGGTTGTTAGTGGCCGACCAAGTATATTTTCGTATTTCGACTGTCTCCGCATATGTCACTTTTCTGCCACAACTACTATAGCATGGAGCATTGGTGTTTGTGTTTGGTAGTAGAATCGTATCTCATGTAGTGCACTATGGTTGTTAGATGTCGGTAACTATGGGGGTGTGGGAGAAATGGGGGTTGAGAATGATCGACCTGTGGCAATTTCATACTTCTGCCAAGACAAAAGTGTCATGGTGTATCACTTTTCAACGAAAACTATAGATCACAGATAACTGGAGTTTGTGTGTAGTAGTAGCACAGAGTCACCTTTCGATCACAACAGCGGCCGAATTTCAGAAACTGTGGTACTGTGGTAGATATGGTGGTTGTAAGTGGCCGATCAGAGATATTTTCGCATTTCGACTGTCTCCGCATACGTCACTTTTCTGCCACAACTACACAGCATAGAGCATTGGTGTTTGTGTTTGGTAGTAGAATCGTATCTCATGTAGTGCACTATGGTTGTTAGATTGTCGGTAGCTATGGGGGTGGGGGAGAAATGAGGGTTGAAAGTGGTCGACCTGTGGCAATTTCATACTTCTGCCAGAGACAAAAGTGTCATGGTGTATCACTTTTCAGCGAAAACTACAGATCACAGATAACTGGCGTATTATGTGTAGTATTAGCACAGAGTCACCTTCGATCACAACAGCGGCCGAATTTCAGAACTGTGGTACTGTGGTAGATATGGTGGTTGTAGCGGCCGACCAAGGATATTTTCGCATTTCGACTGTCTCCGCATATGTCACTTTCTGCCACAACTACATAGCATTTGAGCATTGGTGTTTGTGTTTGGTAGTAGAATCGTATCTCATGTAGTGCACTAATTGTTGTCATATGTTGGTAGCTATGGGGGTGTGGAGAAATGAGGGTTGAAAGTGGTCGACCTGTGGCAGTTTCATCCTTCTGCCAAAGACAAAAGTGTCATGGTGTATCACTTTTCAACGAAAACTATAGATCACAGATAACTGGCGTTTGTGTGTAGTAGTAGCACAGAGGTCACCTTTCGATCACAACAGTGGCCGAATTTCAGAAACTGTGGTACTGTGGTAGATATGGTGGTTGTTAGTGGCCGAACAAGGATATTTTCGTATTTCGACTGTCTCCGCAAATGTCACTTTTCTGCCACAACTACATAGCATAGAGCATTGGTGTTTGTTTTTGGTAGTAGAATCGTATCTCATGTAGTGCACTATGGTTGTTAGATGTCGGTAGCTATGGGGGTGTGGGAGATATGGGGGTTGAGAATGATCGATCTGTGGCAATTTCATACTTCTGCCAAAGACAAAAGTGTCATGGTAGTATCACTTTTCAGCGAAAACTATAGATCACAGATAACTGGAGATTGTGTGTAGTAGTAGCACAGAGTCTCCTTTCGATCACAACAGCGGCCGAATTTCAGAATCTGTGATACTGTGGTAGATATGGTGGTTGTAAGCGGCCGACCAAGGATATTTTCGTATTTCGACGAAAGGCATGTGTCTCCGCAGATTTTCACTTTTCTACCACGACTTCATAGCATAGAGCATTGTGTGTTTATGTGTGTAGTAGAATCGTGTCTTTTGTCGTGCACTATGTTGTTAGATGTCTGTAGCTATGGGGGTGTTGAAAATATGGGGGATGAAAATGGTCGACCTGCGGCAATTTCATATTTCTGCCAAAGACGCATGTGTCACGGTGTATCACTTTTAAGTGAAAAACTATCAATCGCAGATCATTGGCGTTTGTGTGTGGTAGTAACACAGTCTCCCATCGATCACAACGTTGGCCGAAATTCGGTAACTGTGGGAGTGTGTGAGATATGGTGTTTCAAATTGGTCGATCATGAATATTTTCGTGTTTCATCCAAAGACTTGTGTGTATCTGTAAATTTTACCTTGCTGCCGGAACTACATAGCGCAGAAGACTGGTACTTGTGTGTGGTAATAGTATCGAGTCTCACATCGTGCACTAGGGTGGTTAGATGTCTATAGCTGTCAATATGAATTCTTTACAATCACGAACGAAGTCGTGGGTACCAGCTATTAATAATAAAAATGATTGGGCGTTAGTGATAACGTTACAAGTTTATAAGCTTCCCCATCGTCGTGCTTCTTGGAGATATCTACTTTTGCGTCATACATTTACAAATGACATCTACCATAAACATATTCATGTTTTACTACCTTGTTTTATCGTCTTTCCCATCATGTTATTTTTTGCGTTCTTATTATGTTTCAGAACAACAAATGTAGGCTCACTTTATATTATTTCTATTTATCTTTCTCCTGTAAAGGAAAAATACTTATCCTTTCGTTTCTTTTAATAGCTTTTCCTCTTTTATTCAGTTAACAGTGATTATGCCTTGAGTGTCTTTTAAACATCTAAGCAAACTTACATCTCTCAACTCGTAACTCATATATTTTTAATTACAACAGTTTAAAGTAATTCTCAGTCTATCAATCGACTTTCTTCATGACTTGTCTTCCTCAGACTTCCTCCTCAACTATTTTTCACGTTGTCCACCTTATACAGATACTCCTTGCTGCTTGGCGCTCTCCGCTTCCTTAAATGTAATCTGATATTAATGATCTTTACATCACCTTTATGTTATTAAAACGAATACATCATCATCGTCGGCCCTTCCCATCTGTTGTGAAGCATATTTGATATACGTTCCAAGAATCTCAGTTTAGTGTTTTTTGTTGTAAAACTAGTTTGTGTCTTGCCAAAATGTGAGCAGTATAAGAGCAAATTTGCAATGAATCAATAACCCTCATAGTTTTTTTTTTTTTATCAATCTGGGGTAACTGTCTCCAACGCGTATAGATGGCTAACAACGACCTAGTGTCAGTAAAACTGTTTAGATGATGACGATCCGACGATCAATCTTTCGCTCACGATGTCAATCTGCTACGATTAGTAGGAGTTGAAAACTTGTCCCTAACTTGGTCAATCCTGGTTTAAACGTAAGATCCTCTGGCTATTAAACATTTCCCGGAATAAGAAATCACCCTTTGCTAGCCAACAGCCTCCTGAAAGTGGATAGCGTAGGAGAGTGTTCTAGGGTACCCTCCTAAACTTAGGGTTGGTTATGGAACCTAAAATCCAATGTATTAGAAATAACCAACGAAATTGGTATTTACAAGTCAATAGGAAACTATCTAATTGAAGAACAGAAATGTTATCGGATGGAAAAATAATCAATCGAATCAGATAAAAAAACAATGACTTCTTACTAGATAAAATACCCAAGGGATTAAATTGACCTCCTGTTCATCAATACTGATAGAAGCATTCTACGAGTCTGCATGGAATGTCAGAAGTCCGAATAAGACATATACATTACAGAGCTTAAAAAATGAAATAAAATGACTTAAGCTGGATGTTCTACGTAACGATGAGATTAGATGAAGGATGTACAGTATTACTGGTGTATGGGATAGAAACTAACTAATTCACACCATATCGTCAGAGTTACAGACAGCTGTGGTCATTGCAATGAACAGGAGATTACGAAGTGACAAAATTATTTCGGGTCAGAACAGAAAGAGGGACTGCACCAGGCCAATTACCACAAGCATATATACCAACTTCACAATAAGATCGTGAAGAAACAGGGAAAAATACAGGCTTAGTGAAGTTGGAGGGAACTGTAAACATACAATAGTAGGAGACGAAAAAGGGACAGGTAATTTCGATCTAGGAGAAAGCAATTATTGAGAAAGTAGACTTCAGGTTTTTGGGAAAAATATACTCTAATTATAGCAATCATGCCATTTAAGAATCATGCAAGAAGAATTTACACCTGGATTCACCCCTGACTCAGTAACCAAGTAGCAGACTGTAATGAATAGACGGCATCTGATGGAGACTCTGACCGTAAGCTGATAGTGCTGAAGTGCAGAGAGAAATTTTAGATTATAAATGAAAGAAACAGAGGTCAAATAGACTTGAAGTGAACAAACTAAGTCATTTCGAATGAAATAAAAATTTGCAGATACATTAAATACAGTATTAGGAATCAAAAACATAAGAAATGCAATCTAATAAGAATGAAATCAATTGAAGAAGAAACAAAATATTTTTTGCTAGAAAGAAAACTGGGCAAAAGATTTGGATTATAGAAGAAATTTTGAAATTTATGGATTAGAAGAGAAAATTCTCAAGATGAAGCAGAGTGACGGCAGTGTAGGTATTTTATGAATGAGATAAACAGGACAATTAAAGTCAAAGCAAAATAGATGTAAGAAAGTGTGAAGAAGTAGAGATTGGAAATTGTTGCAGATAACTGTATGCGTCATATGGAATGATCAAACAGGATTTTGAGAGATGAAGAGAATATGTAGAAACATTAAATGCACTGTCAGTAAATTTCTATTTTGTTCAAAAGAAAGAGCCATCTGGTGGAAGAAATACGTGTAAAAATCCTATTACACTAATAGCCTAAACATCAATGTGTTGATGAAGCAGAATAGCATAAGATAGGACATTTGAATATTTTAAATCACATAGAGCAGTAAGAATTGATGAGTATACTGAAAGAACTGCTAAACAGCTAAGAAGAAAAAATGAATGTTTTTGAAAGAGTTTGATGTTCAGGTGTGTTGAAGAGTCTCACAGAGAGAAGAGACAGGTTGGTGAGTCATATGTTAAGAGAGCGGGGTTCGTTAACTTGATAGTGAAGAGAACATCTGAAGATAATAAGTGTATAGAAAGCAAATATTAAAATAAACCTAGCAAATAAGCTTAATAGAATCAAAACATAGAGAGCAAACTTCTTTTGTGAAACGCTTGACTAGTTCACGCGGAATTCGCTTTTATTTCTTTTTTTAAAAAAACCTTATAGGAAATACCAAGAAAGACTATTAGTAGCCTACATAAAAAGTCACAACTGGAGCGAATTTTATTTCACAAAACTGATATTAACAATGAACTTTTTAAAAAAATATTTACTGTTTGTTATTTATAGGTAAACTTTAAAATAGGAGAAATTAACAATTCACTATATATTAGCGCATACAACTACTATTTTTATAAAGACGATAAGGATCCCACTAACTAGTGACCGACTTCATTTTCATCTGCCAACAGTTAAGTTCTACTGCATTTGATTCGAATGAGTGTTCTGAATTTTTTGTAAGAAAATAAGTCGATCAGTTATTAACTGAGGATCAACACGAGTTTAGAGTAAACTCATAGTGGAAAACGCAAGTGCCTTTATTTTCTCATGACGTGATAAAAATTGTTAATTTACGGTTACATGTTAATACCATTTTCATGAAAATTCAGGAAGCTTTCGCTCTGTACCATACATTTTCCCCTTGGCAAGATGTACCATGTACAGTCGCAGTGTGACGTTATAATACGATGTGTCTTTAAATTTCTTTATTATATTGGGCTTCTCGCAAAGTATTAGTGTAACACGGGCGATCCTTTTCGTATTTCTTTGTAAATGATCTTCGAGACAGTGCAGATATTAGTTTAAGCTTATACGCAGATGATTTTTTTAATTAAAGCAAAATAAAATGATGGTTTGTTAGTTTGGAGATCCAGCAATTCCTTGGTGTTATTTTGCTTAATGGATAGAAGGGTGGAAAATTAAATAAATATTAAAACGTCTAAGAAAATGCCCATTATCAGCAATATTAAACCAATGCCTCAGAATCAGAGACGAAATCTAACAACTAATTCCTCCATTTTACGTGCTCTACAATTGATGTCTCGCAGCAGCTGTTGTTCTGACACTTAGTGACTCATAAACCTGAGGAATACAGCAGGATTCCACACACCACTGAACGGCAAGGATCGCAACTGTTTTCTGGTCACGCAAAGACTCAACAGGAATAAGCCATATTTACATACAATTCTTTTCGCTCAAACAGCGCTTGCAATCGAGGATTGTGCGATCACATCAGAAAACATCACTCGTACTCCGGATGCTTCGCTGAACGGAACAACATGCTTGGCTACTACCGACGCATACTCAATTATTTCGCCGGTTGAAACAAAAGCTGTCTTCACTCCATTACTAAAGCATATATGACTAACGTGTTTCGAACCTAAGTGTTGCAGATCTAACTTAAGATGTGGCCAGGAAACCAATGTTAAACTATATGTGAAAAGCTCTGCTAAAATGTGAATCTACTGTCAGAGGCATCCAATGCAATTCTAAACAATAACGCTGTTCCTTAAAACCCGAGCTAAAAAATATTTGCTATGTAGGATGACTCCAGTACACGCATTTATAGTAATATAAAATATTTAGTTTTCTTAATGTATGTTGAAGAATCACGCGTATGTTGACGGAAATACGTTAGAATAAGTAATCAACCAAAGAAGGACTGCAATAAAGTACATGGTCATGCAATTTGAACTCGTGAAAGACTTTTCATCATGTAGTCGAAACATCGCGTTTATTCGACAACATATAGTGGTATATTTGTCAAGATTTCAAAGGAACTCTTATAATCAACAAAATCTCTTAACATTTCTGCTGCATATGCTTCAGTTTATTGTATAGTAGTATTTTATTTACTTTTGCATCCGCTCATCATGTATTGATTAGTTCCTGGCGTTGGTTACTCCTTCCATTCATAGCTTTTGTCTTAAATTTATCCTGACATGATTGAAATAGCATTTAGTGCCTAATACACAAAACTAGATGACGTGCAGGGAAAGTAAAAGCAATGAAAAAACTTGAAGTCAGCCGCCATAATAGGTTTCGTAGATGGCATGTGAAAACATTCCTAAGAAGATTTGATGAATTACCCACATTCAGCTGTGGCTGGAATCACCCACTTCTTGCCACAAATCATTTTAAGGAGATTGGAGTAATGAATTAGTAAAGCTTCAAACCGTTTCAGCCATTTCAGGATCAACGTTCTTCTCTTTTTAGATCGTCGTACTGTAAGTTTACTCCGTTCACATAATTTATTATTATTATTATTGTTTCAGTTTCTCTGTTCTGAACATAAAAAATGGATTATCAGACACCATCCTTGATGATGTTCTCATGATTTCTCGACAACCGAGCATGGTGGGTATGCGATAACGTTCTGGCCTCGCATTCGGGAGGACGGCGATTCGAAACCCTGTGCGGGTTTCCCGATTTGGGTTTTCAATGGTTTCCCCAAATCACTCCATGCTAATTCCAGAACGCTTCCTTCAAAAATGCCATTGCCAAATTCCTTCCCGTTCCTTATTCCCAGTCCTATCACGCCTTTAGTGACCTCGAAGTTGACGAGACGTAAAGCCATTAACAAAGAAAATTCTTAAAAAAAACGTTATTAGTTTCTGCTATGATCATTTACTTTTCAAATTTTCCATTTTCTTCGCAAGTCCCCGTCAGGAAGATTCCGCATGCGATTTTTTCATCAGTTGACTCTTTGCTTCGAACTTAAAAGTGATTTTTCAATAAATGTCTTTAATGACAATATTTCTTTCTTTTCCTGAAAATTCCTGTTTTAGCCATTTTTTGTCTGAAATTCATTCATTTCATGATAATTTAATTAAAAAAATAACGTTTCCACTATCTTCCTTCTTCATTTCTATTGTGATCCCTCTGTGATCCGATGTTGTTACCGTTTGATTCCTTTGCCTAGATGACATAAAGCAGAGTTAAAAGAGTCAGAACGTGCGGCCTCTGGTTGGAAATAATGTACACAGTGCCTACCTACCCCCAAATGCCGACGCTTTAGACCTGTCAGTCAAACTGCCCAGGTTGATAAGCGTGAATTGAAGATTAAGAATACTGCTGTTTACTTTAGCGATCTTTTACGTAACCACACTGTAAACTAGAGGCTTCTATGAGTTCCCGATTTCCCGTCACCAACATGCTATGACGTGTTGCGCGTATGATGTACGCGTTGTTCGCTTTTTGATGGGTCACCAGCTAGCTGTAACAGCAGTATATCTGCAGCTGTAAGTATGGCGTATTGCGCTTGGACAGCAGTGAAAGTATAGATTGTACTTGTATCTAATGTATAAAAATGAATGTTTGTTTGCTTGGTTTTTATTTATGCCAACGTTCTTATCACACACAGTTTTTATCTGCTTTTGATGGAACTTAGCATTCACATACTTTAAAACAAATAGAAAACACTGTTTACGTTTGATTTACAAAAATCTAAACTCTCTCCTCCTTTCCCCCATCGCCTTAATTTCTGTCAAAGTTTTTCACCCAGACCCTGTAGTTCTTACCCGATTTTGATAGTACTTAGCACACGTATACTTCAAAACAACGCGGTCTGGTAACTCGGTGGTTAAGGCGCTTACTCCGAGAGTTTCTCTCTCCGGTAGAGGGTTCAATTCCCGTAGTGAGCAGAAACTTTTAAGAATTGTATTTGATTATATGAACTACGCCGGAGTGATCCGTAGTTCTGATTCCACTTTAAACTACAGGCCCTTGAGAAAAATAAAATGGCCTTCCTGCCTATGACACAATAGCTTGGTGTATCTCGTTCATGAAGATTCGACCAACCTTCGGGTTGTGGACTAAGTTAGATTTTTAGTTTTTGAAGTGAAAACTTCTTTAGGCGCATTGGGCGATTTTTGGATGGGTAAAATCTTATGAGTTCGCGTCACCGACATGCTTATAATAACAGTATATCTGTTGCGGTATGGTGGTTCAGACTTGTGTCTGACTGCGGAACGAAAAATCCCAGGTTCGAACATATGTCTCAGTGGGAATTTTCATAGACCATTAACCCGACCTTCACCTCGGGCACAGATTACTGTGTAATGTGCAGTATACCAGATCTCTTATATCGTTCGGATTCAACGTAAATAAATGGTTAGCTCAACCGGCTTAGGTTGGTGGCTAAGACAGGGGCGGAATGCGCAGCCAGAAGAAACCCTGTCACCATGTCATTACGACCACACGGAATTATTTAGTATATCTGTAGCTGTAAGGATGACGTGTTGCTCGTATGATATTCGTAGTTTTCATTTCTGTTGGCAAAAATGAACTGCCTATTGATTTTTTTCCGATTCGTTAACCAAGGAATACGTGTGGTGTCCATAGTGAATAAAGGGGGGGGGGTGAGAGAGGGGGGAGTCTGATCGGGCCTGTTAGTACCGGCGTACCTAATCTATTGAAGGAAAGTCTTGTATCGCCATCCCTCTGCGAAACTTGTAACTTTGTGTCATTTGTGTGATAAGCGTATTTTTTGTTTGGGAAATGCGTAGTTTATGAGGCACAAATTTGGGACGGTTCCAGCATTCGCCTAAATCAGTTTTTCAACCTTTTTGAATACACGACTGGCCTAGGTGACTGCGGGTACTGTCGGTACGCTGGGGCCTGGCCCGTGCCTGGTCTCGTTGTACATCCTTGTCCAGCGTGCGTCGCCTCAGCGCCCTGAGCCACACTGGCGGGCTTAGCTTCTGTTGTAGTGATACTTCCCTCGCTCTCTTTTTCTCTCATTACCCTTGGTGACTCAATTTCCAAAACTGTAAATTTTTGATTATGCACTAAAAATGACGTTCCGACAGATGAAAGAAAGATTCAGGTAATTCAAAAAGTGCTCTGTATCTGCTTCGATCGAGCGTGGTGGGTGAGCGGTAATGCCCTGGCCTCGAATTCACGTGAACGTGGGTTCGAATCACCGTCCGGGCATCCAGATTTGCGTTTTCCATGGTTTCCCCAAATTACTCCAGGCGAATGCAAGGATGCTTCCTTCAAAAGGCCATTGCCGAATTCCTTCCCGTTCCTTGTCCGCCAACCTTTCTAGCCTCTAATGACCTCGACATCGACGAGGCGTATAACCATAAGCAAAAAAGTGTATCTGCTTCGTAACTTTTCCTAACGAGTAATGTATATCTATTATGGTAACTTTCCATATGAAAAAAGCTCCTATGGTCGTAATGACCTGGCGACAAGGGTTTTTACTGGCTGCGCATTGTGATCCTATCACACCCTCCTTATCCTAACACGGTAATCCTACCGGTTGTAGGAGACCTAGAGTTTAACATAGAATCAGAATCACGAAAGCATTTCGGCATATAACACATTACACACGAAGTTGTGCAGGAGGTGAAGGTCAGGTTAAGAGCCTATGAAAAACTCCAGCTGAGACCATAATTCGAAACTTGAATCTACCGCTCTCCAGCCAGAGGCCTTAACCACTGAGCCACCAGACTGCTCTACTTTTTCATATCCATCCTTGTTTTGTACTGGTGTCGCCTGCTGAAGGTAATGTGTTCGCCGCGGCCCACCTCACCTGTCAACCTCCGCGCCGCGGGTCCTTTGGCGGTGAGAGGGATAGCAGGACTGCGTATCTCGCTACCCGCCACCAGACGGCAGCAGCGTGTGGCGGGGGGGAGGGGGGGGGGTCAAGGCCCCACCACTGAGTCGGCGGCGGCAGTCGTGTGTAGTCCTCGGACCGGGATGCACGTTTGAGGCAGGAGCGCGCCCTGTGAAGACACGCGCACCCAGCTGTCAGGAGCACATGGACCTGTGAGTCGAGCCGACAGCAGCAGCCCGGCGACGGGGGAAACCCACTGTGTGTCTCGGACGGACAATACTGACTGACATCCAGTCCACTGGCCCGTGTCATTAATTGTGCTACTCTTGTGTCGGTTGCAATTCTTTTGGGACCGCTGTACCAATCTTACTTTAAATGCGGCCAAGCTGACAGCAAGATGTGTGGGTAAGTACAGAAAATTGTCATCTTGACTAACGTTTTTGTTGTTGTTGTCCGTAATATATATATATATATATATATATATATATATATATGCTATTGTTTGCAAGGTCCCTATAACACCAGTCAAAGCAACAACAAAACATTTCTAATAAATTTTTATATTCACTGAGAATGTTTTCCTCTAAGCTAAATTATTAATCTCCCCTAATAAAATTATGCGAAATGAATCTGCATAATTTTTTTTCATTCTGCGCATTGTATAACTTTACGTTATGTGCATTTTTCATATCTATCGTCCATAGAATTTTTCTTGGCTTCTATTAAAATTAAAACTACTACGCTAGTGTTTCTTATACTTAGGACAAAACCCATTTCAGCTTACTGAAGTCTCTCAAATAAAACTTCGCGAAACAGTTTGAAGTATTTTCTTTGGTTTAGACTTTTTTAAATATTGAAGTGCTATGGAACAATAAAATGACAGCTGTCGAGCTTGTGTTCCTCCAAATTTAGTCGATTTTAGCGTAGCGGTAGAGAATATCGAACAAAAATTCTTAATATAGGCGATTTCTCGTGATTGTCAAGGATCAAGATTATTTCGAGATTAAAATTGCAACCAGAGTTGAATGGTAGAGCACTCATTTCGCAATACTAGCATACCTCAGAAAATTTCACCTTGTGTGAGAACAGATCCGAAAACATAATCGAACAGCTGTGTCCACTTTTTATTTTAACAGATTGTCTGGAAACTAAACTCGGGACATATTTTTTAGTGAGTTTCTTTCTGGTCAATACATCGACGTATGAGAATTAATAAAGTAAAAAATTGATTATGGTCATATAGATAAATATAAGTTATTTAACATTACTATTTCTTTCGTACTTTCAGGCTGATGCGTTTCCCTAGTAAAATCTCTGAAAAAATGAGAGGGAAGCTACATTAGCTCATTCACATTAGTTCGTTACCGCAATACCGTGGTCATATTTAGTCATTCTGTGTCCTAACAATTTGCCGTCTATTCCCATCAAATTTTACGTGGTTCAATGAAACGGCTTGTTAACGTATGTGATTATCGTCGATCTAATTTGTCTTCCTATTTATTACTTGATTTCTTTTGAAAAAGATCAAACAGTGGCACTCGAAAGTAGATCCAATGGAAAGTATTTAGCTTCATAATACCAATACCTTACGTAACGATTGACGCAGACAAATGCAATACTATATTTTTATCTGCACGGTAAGTTGCTTTGTGCAATTATACTACAAAAATGGCGTGGTTATGCCAATTATTTCAGTTATGAACTTTATTACATAGAATTCATGTCGATCTGTCTTTATTAAATAGTTCAACTTACGTGACATTACTTCTGTTTAATCTAATTAGAATGGGTATATAAAAACAAACTGCATACCTAATATATTATTATTATTCCCCAACACTGAAAGAAATGGGACCGCTGCGATTGTGAACATCAATTGACCGAGCGTGGTGGGTGAACAGTAACGTTCGGGCCTCGCATTCGGGAGGATGCGGGTTCGAATCCCCGTCCGGGCATCCATATTTGGGGTTTCCATGGTTTCCCCAAATCACTCCAGGCGAATGCCGAGATGCTTCCTTCAAAAATTCCATGGCCGAATTCCTTCCCGTTCCTTGTCCCCAGTCCCATCCCGCCTCTAATGAGCCGTCGACGAGGCGTAAAGCCGTAAGGGGGGAAAGGGTGAACATCAATTGAACAGTTAAGCTGCTCTAGGACAATAACACTGAGCTCATTCAACTTTATTTCAATGTACAGAAATTATTAGCTAGTGTAAATGAGGGGTTGAAATGTTTTTGAATTTGTGAAATTGAGTTGCTAAATGTACCATTATCAATTGCAGGCTTGACAGAAAGAGCGAATGCATGAAAAGTGTCGCGATATTGGGGTTGACGTTTCCATAGGAATTTGAGGGTAAGACCATACACATAGCATTACGCAGACAGGAATATGCTATATCGATAAGGCCTCCTGCAAGGAGAGGCCAGATGGTCTCGAGTCCATTGCCCTCAGAATTAATTAAAATTCATTAAGAAATGGGGTGGAGAAGCGAGGAGGAACCGTTGATTTCGCTGTTTATCTTGCGACTGGCAGATCTATATTTGGTAGCTGTGAAATAAGAATGGAGAAAGAAGGACTTGTATTTGCTTCAAATTTACCACATACGTTCCTGTGGTCATACACTTTTAAGAAAAAGTGGACATGGAAGCGAAATCACACTTACCTTAGACGTGAAGCAACATAAAAGTTAAGGATTAATACTTCAGAAAACCTGTCATTGCACTACATATTGGCATGCCAAAGATGACGTTATTGTAAAAACTCTGGCTTTACATCATCACAACAACTGTGAAATCTCTGATGAATTTTTCTGACACAATATAAATATGTTTCAGTGCAGTGTGTAATAGGGCAGATGCAAGAATATTTCCATGTGAATTGCGATTTTATTTGCTATCAATAAAAAGCAGACATCACGCCGAGAAATATATTTTTTTCTTTTGCGTGAACCGTCCATAAACAAAAGCAGCAGAACCAATTTCTTTTAGCACTATTTAGCGGTGAGCAGTACAATTCGTGGCAAATGGCCACTTGCAATTGGTTGCGATGTGCGGCCATCAGTAGCTTATTGGATGTATAATTTATGTATGAATCCGCGTATTACAATACGTTTACTTACTGAGTAATAAAATTGCCTTTGAAACGCACTCGATTTAATGACAAAAGGTCGTTCAAGCTTTTCTTGATTCAATTAATCCGACATCGACTGATTTATATTTTATTCCGTTTCTTCGGAATTTGCTCGCGTGGCTAAAATTGTTATTACAATCGTGCATACGAAAATATATAACATTTATAAAATATGACTTCAACAACCTTTCGCGTTTAGGTTGTAATGCAGCCTGGACCACAGTAATAATGGTAAATACTATATGGTAATTGGAAATCCGCAATATCTTGTGTTTACGTTTCACTATGGTCCAGGCTGCATTACGACTAAACGCATATTTGTAAAATATAATTTCGTCAATAGTCGTTAGAGTTTATGTTATAATGCTGCCTGGGCGATAGTAGTACCGATACACGACATGGAAATTTGGTGTTCGTAATATCGTGTCCGATGGTTGTTTCACTGTGGTCCAGGCTGCATTAAAGCCTAAACGCTAACGAATTCATGCTGTCCATGGTTATTTTAAACCTAAAGTCAATGGACTTAGGTTGAAATGCAGCCTGGACCACATTGAGTACATGGTAAAATTTGGACGCTGCATTACAATCGTCATAACGCCATAGCAGTATATTCGAATTGTATTTATCATAGTTGCTAGTTATTCTACAGTCTTTCCTCCAGAGTGCGCATATTATCTTTGGCGCGACAATATGAAGTGATATGGCGATTTTCGGTAGCGTTAATTCGTAACTTTTATGTTGCTTCACGTCTAAAGTAAGTGTGATTTCGCTTCCATGTACACTTTTTCTTAACGTATGTGGTAAATTTGAAACGAATACCACAAGTCCTACTTTCTCCATTCTTTTTTTACAGCTATCCTATATTTTATCAGTGACACATCAATGCAGGATGGCAATTTTAAACGTGGCACTTTCAAGATAGAATCACTTGGGTGGCCCGTATTATACTCAGTGTCACTCTTTAATAAACTCTTCCTTCCTCGTCTGGGTGCTACAAATTTGTCTGATAACTGAGAAAGTAGGATGCTGATGCAACCTTAGTATTTGCTGGCTTCTCCCCAAGACGGAGACTTCAGTGAACGGTAAGATTATTAGTGGCCGTTACTTCAGATTTCTCTTGTCAAAGAAGGGATACAGATGTGGAATGTGCAGCGTAAGAGCAGCTGTTCACCACAGTTGAATGAAACAGCTCGGTAGCTGAAGCAGAAAACTATCCAGGAAGATGCTCTGCCTTTCTGCGTCACCCCTGGTTTGCAGTTTTTACTGTGCGGAGATAAGGCGCTACTCGAATTATTTTAAACACCTGCCTAGAGCGAAGTCTGTGGTAGTCAAAAGTTCCTTCGTTCAGTTCTTGAATACGGAAACGTTCTTTCGGTGGTAACTGAAGCAGAATGTGTTAAACGAATAAGAGCCAACGCGTAGCAATCGTGCTGGGGTTACTGGTGAGGTCGGTAGAGAAATTTTTATGAAGCAAGTGGAATTAAATTTACCACTTTGCTTAGTACCTCGTTTGCTTCTCGCAATCTGATCCCAGCATGTAGACGAAGTCCTATCTCCACACTGGGCTTTGCTTTTAATCGCTTCCGCTGCACCTTTGTGTCACTTATTGTACACTACTTCTGTATAAATATTGTGATTTGAATACACAGAATTAGTTTCGGTGCAAAACATCCTCTGCCTCCCACAAATTTGTGGGTTTCAAAGTGTAGGTACCACCTAGTCCATACGTGGGTATCGAGATATTTCAATCTTCTCATTAGTTACTTAACTAAAGCAAAGTCACCGGACAACGGTTCCCGTGCTAAACATCTAGCATTAAGATATGGAAATTATCAAATTTTAAATAAAATCAATAGTCTACCAAAGGAAAGCTAAACGTTGAACAATGCGAAACTGAGTTTTCTCCAATGTAATGGACAAAGAACTACAAATGTGGACCCCTTCTTACAAGGAAAATCGAAAATTCCGAGTAGAAGAAAATCTTAAGTTTTTCGCGGTATTAGACATAACTGGAGTCTGCAAGTTTCAGTGCTGCGAAAAATTTCAACTGAGACGCTTACAAAATACTGCAGTACAAATTAAAAAGACGTTAAAAGCGCAGTTGATGAGAGTGAAACGCAGTTTTACATTAAAAAGAAATGTCTTCTGATTCTTCCTGGATACTAGGATTTTTGTATGACGTGTAGAAAAGCAATTTATCAAGCATTGAGAGAACGTGGAAGTTTGTTCACGCGTTCCATAGAGCCGAAGGCTGTGCGGTCTCAATTTTCCGAATAAGTGTTCCTTATTTTTAATGCACAGTTGAATGCCTCTCAGCCACAGCTTCACCACTAAACTTTACTCCACTGTACCATACGTGTGTCGTAGACCTACTAATGGCTCGACTCAAACACATACTATTCGCTTACATTATTTTATATTGCACTATTTTGCTATTGCCTTTTTCATTTTCAAAGTCTCACATTTAGTCTTTTTATGCAAACTAAACGGAACCTTTAGACGTATGCCAACGTTTAGAGGTCATAATCTCACCTCCATAAGTCTACAATCTGTAGTTTACACAGTGGTAACCTTGTCTCTTCGTAATGTGGGTATTGTCATTTTTGTTTTTCCTTAGAAGAGAGACAATCGCCATCTTTTTGGAGCTGTTATGAAATATTTAACAAAATAAAAGGAAGTGCGTTTAATGTTTCTCCAGAGGGAGCACTGCCAAAATGCAGTGTTTTTATTCAATTTAGCACTCTAATATCGATCGAGAACGCAGTTGGAATGTTCTTGATGAAACCGGTGCAGCTAGTCCTAATTTTGTCTGGCGTTTAAAATATCCCAATTCAGTTCTCTTAGTGTTGGTATTACTGCCGTTGGAGTTTTACATATCCAAATCGCGTTTAGTTCCCTTTGCCAATTTCTGTTCGCTACTTATATGAAATCCTATGTTGGTCAAGGATAGAACTAATTGGGGTATCAATTTTCCTGCATACATTAGCAACAATGAAATACGCGTACATCTAATGAAGGTGTCGTGTATATCTACATCCACAAATAATTTTGCTACTCCATTGGTCGAGTAAGGAAAGCGGGCACAAGTGAAGCGATGCTAATTCTTTCCTGCTGCTGTCCGATTGGTGTGGCCCCTTTGACTGGCTGTAGCCTGTAGGGCACGGTCACCCCCTCCCCACCCCTTAGCGTACAAGAGACGTTACACCTGGCTGGACCCCACCCTTCCATTCCGACCATAAATCTCGCATCCCTTCCCACCGTCGGCCCTCACGCTTACGTCATCAGTTGCCCGTTATTTCACACCCGGCGAACGAATACAATAGTACCCAATAAACAGAATGCGAGCCAAATGCGTTTACTGGAAACGTATAGCTTTTTTCTTGCCTTCTTTTTGAGCTGAAATGCTGAATTAATCACCGATTCAACGTTTCTGATTGTATTTAAATGTATTTTTAATATTTAGGTCAATATCCTTAGCTGCTATACTAATGTTGGGTTTTAATCTCCGTCTAGTGCAGCTAACAAATGAAAAAACTTTGTTATGGCCTATGCATTTCGGTTTATTAGACCATCATCAGTGCCCTAGAACAAGTTATGTACAATTTTGATGTGCAGCATAATGTTTATCTAAATGAAGGTGTAAATTTTGTTATTAAATATTATTATAGCTTATTTTACTTACAGTTTTTCCTTTATTACATTAATGTATGGAATTGTTCCATATCAGTTTCTCCCCTTGAGATTTCTCACTCACTGAACAATTTTCAATAAAGACCATAATTTGCACACGACTGATTTTGAAAGCAAACTTTTGAAAACAGGCTTGTATAAATATGCTTGTAATAACAAAATGGTCAGTTGGTGAATAACCTCAAGAAGAAGAACAACAACCAAGCCTGTTTTCAAAAGTTTGCTTTCAAAAATCAGTCGTGTGCAAATTATGGTCTTTATTGAAAATTGTTCAGTGAGTGAGAAATCTCAAGGGGAGAAACTGATATGGAACAATTCCATACATTAATGTAATAAAGGAAAAACTGTAAGTAAAATAAGCTATAATAATATTTAATAACAAAATTTACACCTTCATTTAGATAAACATTATGCTGCACATCAAAATTGTACATAACTTGTTCTAGGGCACTGATGATGGTCTAATAAACCGAAATGCATAGGCCATAACAAAGTTTTTTCATTTGTTAGCTGCATTAGACGGAGATTAAAACCCAACATTGTATTTAAATGTATTTCATATAGCATATAAATGCATATTCGGACCATTTTCCTAGTTTCGGTCATATATCGATAGTATTTATGGTCATATTTTGAGGAAAAATCTGGTAGTCTTTTAATATTAACGGGAATTCACAATATATAGATGAGAAGAAATAAAGATAATTATTCACAGAACTGCATTTCTGCTGTACAGGTGGTGGAAAAAAAATAAAACTAATTTTCACTGTGATCAGAATTCATCAGTCAAGAAATAAAGTTATACATTATTGTCACTCTTTAAACGTAATGTTCCGACCGCCTTTTAGTATCGACAATGCAGCCTATGTCGACCCTCGTCAATCAATATCTCGATGAAATATCCTCAGTCATCGTTAAATCTGCAGTAGATCAGTAAGGAGACTTACCACCATGCCGAAAATAAAATTTTCTGCAAGTGCGAAGTTACGTAAGGAAATTTAGAGAGCCGAGTTTTAGTACAGATGAAAAAGTTCTATTCTGTAAATTATCTGAAATTAAAGTGACTTCAACAAAACGATTTAAAATTTAATTTCTCAATGGTGTAGCGGGTGCACGTAAGCAGATTATGATGTCTTCATGAAAGCGACACTACTCGATAAAATAAATGATTTATAGTTGAGTATGTTTTGATGTATAGTAAATTTGGTTTGGTCACATTGTCATTTTTAGGTCATATTTACCGATTTCTAAGGTCATATTTGCCTGCATATTTCTCTATTTTTTTTTTTTTTTTTTTTTGGTTCAATGATCCGAACCCTATTTATCACTAACTCTTCAGTGGTGTTTGGAAAGGTATTCGAAAAAGAATTGTGAATGATGCGTAGAAAGAAAAAGATGACCAAGCTCACAAGCCGGAACTTTATTTTGTTCATAAGGCTCTGGGAAAATTCTTTTGTGGCTTAGGGTGTTGGGGATTGGAATAAATCCTCAAGAGAAGTGATGAATTATCTACGAAAAACGTTGAAGGTATTTAAAATTAAAATTCGTAAATGGGAAAAGTAGACAGGTGGTGGAATTAACAATCAAATTATATAAAATAATAACAATAAAAGGGGTATACTGATGAGTAGGGAAATTGCCACTGGAGCATGCGCTCATCGCAGTTAAATTTAATTCAAAGTACAGTACAATTTTATTGTGTAAGACTGTTATCTTCTTGCAGTATCTATTGCAGAGACATCGGGCATGTATTCAGAGTTAATGCTTGTTGGTTAAAATATCGGTTTATGAAGAAACCTTGTTGTCATACTGTATGGTCTTGTTAGTTATTATAAAGGAGAAAATTTATTTTTCTTATTGCTGTAATAGCTTACTAAATGGTATGTGGTTTGAAAGCATAGGATGCATTTTATTCAAGGTAGTGTTACACTTCTAAAACGCTAACTATCAAGGGAGCTTGGTTTAATTCTAGATCGCAATATCGTTACAACAACTTGAATGTCGCTACAGGTATCATATCAATCTAATTTTTTTTCTTCCTGGCGGTTGTTTTTAGGTTGAATCGCTGCCTGGACCAGAAGAAAAATTTCAGAAAATCCATACAGATAATTCTTTTAAAAGGTGCATTATTTTCCGTATGCAGGAAATTGATAAGGGTATTGTGATCTAGAATGAAACCCAGAGTTTCGCGTCCCGAACGTATGTTACTAAATTAAACTGGTGAAATTTTTTCAGTTAGAAATAAAATGACAGATTTCGTATTTTCAGTCATAGACTTCCATGATTTGTGTTACAGACTGTCCTTAGCAATTCAGGTTTAAGCTCGAGCTTAACCATTCATTTTTAGGTTTTCAAACATCTGTTGAAAACCGCTTTGATTGTTTTGCGACTGTTTTACAAGATATACTGATTTCCTTAACACGTTTTCCAAACTATTTATTTTCAGTTATAGACAGAACTGATACGTGGGTTGGAATAGGATTGTTTGGCGGACAGACGACGTAGTTTTCGTTTGAATTTGTTGGAGAATATGCGAAAATCTTTAATTTACGAGTACAACGAAATACTTCTTCCACCGACCTATTTAATCGCAATGACAGGAGGGATAAGATTCGAGAAATAAGATGCCATACTGATACATTTATGTATTCTTCCTTTCCTCGTTCTGTTCGGGATTGGAATGCACTGAATTAGGATTAGTGCTTAGCACCCTCTGCCACCCACAGTATTTGTGATTTGCAGAGTGTAGATGTAGGCTATTGCGATACAGAGTAGTAGAATAGCTTCGGAGCTGGTCGGTATTTATGTTCCACTTTGCCCTTGACCAAGCGTGGTCGGTGAGTAGTATTGGTGTGGGCGTGGGTTCGAGTCCCCATCAAGTTGTTCAGATTTCGGCTTTCTGCGATTTCTCCAAATCACTATAGTAAAATTCCAGGATGGTTTCTTTAAAACGCTATGTTTGAATTCCCTACTGTTCTTGGCCCCCCTTTCATTCCCTGCCTCTAATGACCTCGACGTTGACAAGGCGTAAAGCAACAACAAAAAGTATTGGCCATGGTTTGGAGTGGCTGCTTCCGAATTGTTTTACTACTCTGATTCAAATCGTAATTAACCTTTCCTAAAACGAATTGAAAGAGAATAAGTACACACGAAAGCTCTACACTATTTGCTGTCTGAGGTGGTTCGTGAATGCAGAAGCTACCATGCAGGTATCTCCATACTGAACTGCTGATTGGAAGAACGGTAGGTCTAGTAAATATGTTCCAACTCTGTGGTGTAAGGAAGATCTACAGTTCGATGTGAATATCGTTTAAAGAGTAATTGTTAAACACTTCTGTACTACTGATGTATTGAGACTAATAACAGTTGGCAGAAAACTGGTAACGAATTGCGTAAATTGTTAACAGCCGGTACTGCATTTGTACACAGCAGACGTTAAGTCTCGGGCATGGCATTTGGTAGGACGTGGGCTCAGCCACCGGACCGACTCGAGACTTAAGTTTCCCCCGATTTCCCGATATCGCTCGGAGCGAATAGTTCCCTCAATAGGCCATTTTCAAGTTCTTTCCCGTTCCCTATGCCCAATGCTCTTCAAGCACTAACAACCCAGACCTTAAGCAATGTTTGAATTCTCTCTAGGTTAATCATAAGCTTGTTGCTTCTGTAGGGTTAACTGCATGAAAAATTTAAGGTTTGTGATTTATACTTATGTGGTAAAGGTCTTGTTACTGTAATAATAAAGACGAGATTAACTATTTCGTTATACTCGCTAACAGTTGTGAGACTCATTCGTTCATTTGGTTAATCTTCACTATGGTGTTTCGTCCAGAGCTGATATTGAATTGGAATTCAGAATGCTGTTTCATACTTTCCAAATCTTTAATAACGACTTCAAAAATTTGGGATTTCACAGTTTTACTTGTCTTTCCAGCGCATGTGTAGCTGGCCACAACTATGACTGCTGTTTTACAACTTAAGTTACTGAAAATGATAACGAGTTAGTCAATTTAAATGGTTTCCGCCTTCAATGTCAACTGCAGCCGAGTATGTAGGCAACCCAGCAGAGGGCTGCGTCTAGTCGGTGGCCTGCCTTGCAGGCGTCCATGACGTCAGTCAGACAGGACTAGACACGCTACTCGGTGAGTGACCTACTGGCCTCACTCTGGCTTCAAGGTTTCTGTCGCCTCACTCTAAGATTTCATTGAATTGTGTCAGTAATTGTTTGTTATATCACTTCTCAGTCTCACCTTTGGATTTTGTATTATAAGATGTCTAGTTTTCTCTTTCGTTTGAATGTAAGATCTTGATTCAGATTTCACTCTAATTAGAAATGTTTTACGATACACAAGGTTGCCAACATTGGAAATGGATTATGTAGTGATGGAATAATCTGATTCATTTCAAGGTCACATATATATCTGAAAAATGTAACAGATGATGAATGTCATATTGAATAGAGCAAATCAGTAGTTTTCTCAAAATGTATGAGACAAAAAAATTTTATCCACCCTCGACTTTTTCCACCAGCTTGAAAATCTAGAACTGTCGCCATTGATCCAGACCACCATGTTGTTACTGAACCTTTGTTCATTACCCACGTATATTCCCTGCTTCGGAAATGGACCCTCTCACAGATATGCTTTGTAATCTGGATCCTAACATTGCCTGAAAAGACGATTTATAAACTTCGATTCGCTGATTCATATTTGTCGTTTCAGGCATGTAGATTCTTACTAGTTGCTGTTATGGAAATTAACAGCTATTGCGCAGTTCTTATGCAAAACCGTTGGTTCTGTCGTAAGCCACTGTTATATTTCAGTGGGATGACGTTGTCCAGCGCTCGTAGCTGACGTGACCTTGCCGAAAGGAGACACTTCTTCGGTCTGGCTCGACATTTAAATTGGAGGCGGCGGCCTCTGCAAGGCCGTTGGGTGAGCGGATTGCATAAGTCTGCAGGTATCGAACAGGCAGCCTGGCGTCACTCGAATCATCTTTGTCCGTATCGATCTAGAACAGAGATGAGAATTGTTCGCAAATATATACAGGCTTTGGAATGTACAGCATACGTAACTCTGGCGATCAGTTATGAATACATTCTTTGTGTCTGTTCTTCACAATCCTCGCGTATTAGAACGGCTGGTGAATGTGTTTTTGAGACATGTCCGATGGGAATTCCGACTCCGTCAGAGGTAGTTTCGTTGAGGAGATTCCAGCGTGCTAAGTCAGCGCGAGGTGTGTCCGGCAGCGCACGGCGTTGCGTTCCGCCAGCTGATCGATGGCGGGAGTTCCGTGCCGCCGCGTGCTGGCTCCCAGCGACACGTGCTCGCTTTACATTCCAACAGCTGCGTAGAAACGTCCTGTGAAGAACTGGCTTCACTGATGGAAGGCGGTCCAAAGTATCTGGAAAGTTCAGAGGCGCCATTAGGAGTACAAAACTGTTTTGTATTTGCTCAATCTATGTCTTCGCAATTTGTTTTATATGGTTTCGAAAATCCAGCCTCATGTATTGTAAAATAAGGGTTATAACCGATATGGTTAATTGGTAGCACATGCCACATACTTTTTCTTCCTGGTCCACCGTTTTCAACGTTCATCGACATCGGGTCCATAATTGACATACGGTTCTGCCCCTCATGAGCGTTTTAACTTTGTTTAGCTGACTGCTACTGAGGAAAAATTTAACAAGTTACCGAAACAATCCCAAATTGAATGTTTTCTCAACTAGCAGCAATATCAGAAAATTAGAATAGTGTCTCCTGTCTGTTAAACTAACATATAGAATGTTTGTAGTTGTGTGCGTATTCGTAAAGTAGTCGATACACTTCATGAGCACGTTAACTCGGATCTCGTAAAAACTTATTATTACGTAAAATATCGAACTCCAAGGAATTTGTTAAAAGAATAAACTAACATATAGAATGTTTGTAGTTGTGTGCGTATTCGTAAAGTAGTCGATACACTTCATGAGCACGTTAACTCGGATCTCGTAAAAACTTATTATTACGTAAAATATCGAACTCCAAGGAATTTGTTAAAAGAATTACATCAGTTGAACACAAATAGGTGTCATATTTCAGACAAAAGTGTTACAGGTCTCCATTCTGGACAGTGAGAGGTAGAATCATTTCACTTCAAATTTTTACTCCTACCATCCCCAGATTACTTTTATAAATTTTTCCATAGACTCTTAGACGAATTATATTTACTCTCTAAAATTAAGTAGCGAAACACAAACAAATACACTTAATTAACGTTATAAGCACATAAACTTTGACACTCCCTTACATTAAACACTCGGTTAATACTGCGCTAAGATACATAAAAAAGTAACAGGAGATTACGGTTGGTGTTTTTATTATTATTACTATTCGTGCCTCGTTTTATCACTGATATCTGGGGTAGCTTAATGCACCTGACTGACTGATAGTAACTTGATTAAAATTTCACTCTGTATAATGAGGAACTGTTTGTACATTTCCCAGGACATACATTTATGACAGCTGTTTAGCAACGCCTCTATCTATATTTGTTGTAGGCTATTGGAAATTAAGTTGGAAGTAGTTCTTTTCGATGTGTCGCGTATCATTAACATCTTGTTTTAATAGTGTAAAGGATAGAATGGGGATTTGAGATGTATACCTGTCATATCCGTCTGTTTACATAGTATTTATTCGAGTTGTTAGACTTTGAGTTGTACAAGAGGTTCCCAGTTAACAGTAAATGTTCTCTTCAGTGCAATCGTTTGTGCGGTTGGTACTGTGGTTAGTTCGGCTGACATATTAGACTGCAAAGAATTAGTTGTTTCAACAGAATTATATAAAAAAAAAGTTTTCGCGCCGATTGTAAGAGGCTGCAGAAACCGGTCTACGTTTAAAAGTGCTAACGTAAGAGATTGTTCCTAAAGACACAGTGAAAATATATGTAGTAAGGAACACAAGGTTACGATAATAAATGAAAAAATATTTCATGTCCAGCCTGCGTCTTTAAATAGAATAAACTGTTTCGTGGAGTGTTTCTTTTATTATTTTAATCAACTGTAGTGAACCCAAGCAAAAATGTCATACTTTTTTGTAGTGAAATTTTTTACCAGGTCTAACAGCTACCCTACCTTCAGTAAATCACATCACTTGAACTCAATAAGAGCTTTGCCGATACTTAGTATTTGTCTCACAAGTGGTTATCCTCACAAGAAAAAGCTAACCTTCGTTCCGCCATCTACAGCGAAGATCTCCTTCGAGCAACAATGAATTAATTGCGACTGGGCGAAATGGGTTTATTGTACATGTAAATTTGTACATTATTTAGCTGTATATGTGGTGTTTGTGAGTTGAGAATAATAACATGAAAGTATGAGTCGGGCGCTTACTGTCTGGTCTACTCTCCTATAAGTTTGGACTGGTGTCGGTGATGTTGGCGATTGCACAAGACTGCCAGTCGTGAGTAAGGCGCGTGAGGTCGGCGGCGGTCACTTTCTCTGTCCGCGGACAACCTGCGCCCACTTCGCATCCTGTTTGCTGCCACATCGAGCAGGTCTGTATACACTGCTCCCAGCTTGTACCGAGTGGGTCCGTATCACACAGTTGGTTGTCCATTGCGAACCCTTTTTCGCTGCATGCTGACGCCGCTGTAGTTCCGAATATCAGAATGTATTATCTCCCGGCCTTCTATCAAGACAACGCCTTCATGTGTGTTCAGGTGCATAGTAGTTCACCTGATGAAGTAAGCATAACTGACTATCGGAACGTTGTTTTCAAGAAACTATTCCTATTGAAGATTTAGTCTTAACACTAAATATTGATAAATGATGTCTATGTAACTATTCAGTTAGACGATTTTCAGTGATCGCCAGTTTCTAGGATTTGCTGTTTCTTTCTACGAATAATGTCGTGTGGTGTGCCCATAATAAGTTAAACAGCAGAAAACGTTATTACATGACTTAAGAAACAACATTAAAAATTAGTATAAGTGAGGAAAGGAAAGTTAAAAGATGTTCATCCGTTTTCACGGATTTTGGTGAAGGTATTTCTTTCACACAGTGACGGTAGCATGTAGTCTCGATCCTTGCGCAAGAACTGGGAACACTGGCAGATCTTCACAAACTCATTGAAAACGAGTTTTTTCTTTCAGACTTTAGTAAGCTTTAAAGTTTGCGAGTAGAAGCTTGGTGACCACTGTGCTACTTAGGTGGTTTCAAAGTCGCATTAACTACATCTTGAAGCTCGGCTTGTAGGGTGAATCTGATGTAGCAGGTGCAATAAATATATGTATTGCCCTTAACACAAGGTTTTATTTTCGAGCTGCAAATACTGATGCGGTTTATTTTTAGCTGACGTTACATGATCAAATTATTGATAGCATTAAAGTTTGTCGGAGTAAATAAAAAGCGAAAATGTAAACTCCTTCCCGGGTAATGTGTAACCATAGAGCCCTACAGAAGGAATAGGACTGTGGAAATACTCACATAGATTGAACTGTTTATCCACTTAAGGTTTTGTAAAGTAGTAATAACGCTGCTTTATTTCACGACGAGTAAATAGATAATTGTTTTTGTCGTTGTTTTGTCTTTGTTTATTCGTAAACTCATATTTTAACGTGATTGCGTACATAAGTTAGTTTTGGCGTAGGCAGTTCCTGAATATTAGATGCTGAGATTCGACCAGCACCATACAAAACCAACTCCATCACGCAGTGTTATATCGAGGGTAATGTCAGTATGGAACTATGAATTATAGAGCAGCTGCACTATTAATGTAAACAACGCCCATGTTTAGCCAAAGCTAAAGTCTTGTTTGGACAGCAGACTCCGCACCAGTGTTGCGCAGCGCTCCGCCCGAGTGGAGGGCTGAGCGGGTCGTTGATGAGGCGTGTAGCGTTAAGTGTGAACACTGCTCGTCCGTCGTATCGAAACCGCAGTGAGCCGCGCTGTCCCACGGGAACGGCGCTGACCCACTCTCACGGGGCGGACATTAACAAAACTGTATCCTCACCAGGCTGCGCTCCACAGCAACTCGGCTTCACTTGCAGCTGGACCTGAAACATTAATAAAAATGGAAGTGTACTTCTAGTAAAGTTACTCGTATCTACCACATGTCGCTATACAAGTTTCCAAATACCTCTGATGTGGTTCCATATCAGTCCATCCATTAATTTGACATAGATACTAGGTAAATTAATGGAAAGATTGATATGCAACCACATCAGACGTGTCTTACGGAACGTAAGTGGTTTTCCAGTCGACGCCATGGCTTTAGGTTAGCATATTCATGCGATTCTCAGTTATATGCAAAATATTTTGGATAAAATGGACAAGAAACGCCAAAATTTACAGTGGAGCACTAGATTTTTCAAAGGAATTTGATAGAGTGAGGCATAAAATGGTGCTAAATTCATTCCGCCAATGAATGATTGTGTTGATGGTTTACTATAGGAAGTTAGGTTTTTTGTAGATGACAATACTATATAAAAGTACTGTGGAAGACTGTGAACAGCTGCAGGGTGATCTGGACTAGGTTGGTAAACATGGGTTGAAGACAAATGCAAAGAGGAGTCAGCTTATTAGGAGACAAATGAAAATACAAAAGATTGAATATAGTTATAAGGTCCGGAAAGAATTGTTTGTTGAAGGCTTGAAATTTAATAGCTTGTCATAACATTTGATGATAAACTCATATTGCTCAGGTAGTAGGTAAAGGTTTCAGAATACTTCACTTTCTGGAGATAGTGATGAGGGGATGTACTAGACAAGTAAGGGAATTGGGTTACAAAATGTTGGTCAGACCATTGCTTGACTATGGTAGTGTAACATGCAACCAGCATTTTGGATATCAAATGCAGGAGCTGCAAGGGTTGCAAAGAAGGGCTGCTAGATTTATATCTGGAAATTGCCGCAGAAAACAATCGGTAAGTTATATGATAAAGAATTTGGAATGAGATTCATTGGAAGATAGGTGGAGGGTGAAGCCATGCGCGTAAGACGTATGTTGGTGATGAGGCGTGGAAAGATGCTGGTGGAAGTATTCGGAAAGGTGCATGGGAGGGAAAAGATGACCATAACTACAAACTGGCACTAGATTTCAGGCATAAGGGTGTGTGAAGATTTTTCTTAGGTAAGGAGGTCAGGGATTGGAACAAATTACCGAGAAAAATCATGAATAATTTAGCAGAGCTCTAAAAGAATTTAAAGTTGAAATTTGTTGAGGTGATAAAGTGGGAAAAGAAAAGTGGGGGGAGGGGGAAATGGATGTGTAGAGAAATTGCCATTGAAGCAAGCGATCCATCACAAATCAAATAAAAAGTAGCTATTATTTACTTAAAAAGTATTTTATTTCTTCAGTTACAGTCAGCCAGTGAGAACCAATGCTCGGTGCCGCGCATACTGGATAAGTGAGGTACAACGGGGTCGGGCGAATGCCGCGGCGCCCCCTATCTCTCATAAATAGGGTCCGGATCTTCATTACCAAAAAAATAGAGAAATATGCATGAAAATATGACCTAAAAATAACAAAATGTGACCAAATATTGAAATTTAGAATACATTATAAATGCTCAGTTATGCATGATTTATTTTACCTAGTAGTGTCTCATTCATGTAAACAGCACCATTGGGAAATTAATTTTTAAATTAGTTTGTTGAAGCTACTGTAATTTTACACAATTTACAGAAAAGAACTCTTCTCCAAATTCCTTTTCGTAACTCCATAACTTCGCACTTAAATTTTGTTTTCGACATGGCGGTACTCACTGATCCACTGCAGATTTAACGCTGACTGAGGATTATTTTCAAAAGTATTGACGACAATGAGACACTGATTGACGCGGATTGACACAAGCATGCTACTGTTGCAATGTCGAAATTAAAAGGTGGGAGTACATTGACATTAAGAGAGAGACAATAATGTATAACTTTAATTCTCGCCTGGTGAATTCTGACAAATTCAGTGAAAATTAGTTTTGTTTTTTTCCTGCAATGTAATATAGGTGCAGGGCCTATAATATGACTCTGTGAGTAACTATCTTAATTTCTTCTCAGCTATAACTTCTAGTGAATTCCCGGTACTATTAAAAAAATTATCAGAATTTTCCTCAAACTATGATCATATGGCCATAAATATTATCGCAATATTACCAAAGCTCGGAAAATGGCCTGTATATGCATTTATATGCTATATAAAATACATTTACATGTAATCAGAAACGTTTAATCTATGTTTAACTCAGCAATACAGTCCAAAAAGGAGACAGGAAAAAAATGACTTGTCATAATGATTCAAACCTTTCTCATAAACTACACATTTCACAAACAAATGTACACTTACAACACAGAGAGCATAGTTACACACTTTGCTTACAAGTGGCATCAGTTTCCATTGGTTTTTCCGTTGGTAGGTAGCAAAACCTGGCAGCATGTATAAAATGCCTGGTTTCAGCAATGGCATGCACGCGTAAAACCAAAGCTCCAAATTTGTCCATGTAAGTGATGAGTAAAACTAACGAAAGACAGCCGGTCGCTAATGTTGGAAACGGTGGTGAAGAAAATTGCAGATGATTTTTTGTATTATAAATATTATAATATTATGCTATTCACATTGGTTTGCACAGTACGGAAGAACACTGCACTTGATTAAAACCACCCACGCCCGCGACTGGACTCGGCGGCGTAGGCAGGTTATACGCGCTGCAGTTTAGATACTACCTTCTGCTATGCACTAAACTTTCAAAGGTATATAAGTCTTGCAAATATTTTCTTAGTTGGCATTAATTCTCAATATATTGTCATTTCTTATATAAAATTCTAAATTCAAAGCACTATTGTAAGCTCTCAAAAGCGCCACCGCTTCGTTATTCTGAGTGGTGGTCACCTCGTCGACAGTCAGCTGGCTTCGTCGAAATCCAGTCGGTCGATACCTATCGCGCACTCGACACTACAGGTGCCCAGGCGTCGGGCCAAGGTCTCGTGCTGCGTTGCTATGGGCTTCGACACAACTCTTTAAAATACTGAAGGAAGATTTTGGACTAAATATAAACAAAAGCGAGTGATGAAATGTAGCACAAATGATAGCATTGATAAAAATAATAGTAGATTAAATACAAAAATAGGGTCTGATGCGATAGAAGTAGTAGGTGAATTCTGTAGCCTAGGAAGTAAAATTACAACTGACTGGCGAAGCAGGAATGATGTTAAAAGCAGAAGAATATTAGCAAAAAGAGCCTTCATGAAAAATAGAAATCTTTTAGTTTTCAATATTGATCTAAACCTTAGAAAGGACTTAGTAAAACTGTGCAGCACAGCTGTTTACGGTAGCGAAGCATGGACTTTCGGTATACCAGAAAGGCATCTTCCATAAACCACGTAGCTCCATTTTTGGCTCCTGTGAACCCCTATCCCCCCACGTAGCCCGACGTGACTTTTGTCTGTGTCCCTCCTCCTCCTCCCCCCCCCCCCTCCCCCCACGTAGCATGTAACTTTTTCCCCTATTGGCTCCAGAAGACATTTTGTACCGTTTTCTCTTGTCAGACTATTGTAAATTACGTATGGAGATAATTAAATGACGAATATATCCACATGCTGTTTTGTGTTCTGTTCCTCTTTTTAACCGTGACAAATAATATGAATGGAAAGCTACGTGGCTTAGCTGGGAACTCCCCCTGCCCCCACGTAGCGCAGCGTAGCTTCGCAGCCAACACCTTTCCCCCTAGATCGAGCCACTTAGTTTGTGGACGCTCCCAAAGAAATAAAACTGAATTCCAAATGTGGTGCTAGATAAGGATGCCGAAAATTAAGTGGACAGATAAAGTACGAAATGGACGTGTTCTGGAAATGATGGATGAGAAAAGAAGCTTGTGAAGAGTCTTACAGAAAGAATACCGAATGGTGGGTCACATTTTAAGATATTTGGGATTGGTTAATTTATAACTGGAGGGAACAGTAGAAGGAAAGAAATGTGTAGGTAGACAGATTATAATATATGGAGCAGTTAATTGAAGCCTTAGGAAGGGGTGGAGGATTGCACCAAACCAGTCAAGTGTCTGATAACAGCAAAAAAAAAAAATATATCAAACTTCAGTGATACATATAGGAGCCCTGCATTTTACTCGATAATGTGCCGCTTTCCAGAAATGCGGAGTAATGTTTGTAGCGGACTAGGTTCATTCGGAGTGAACAGTAAACACTAATGTTAAAAGTGAAATTCAAAAGTCTTTGTCCCGTTGTCTTGGTTGACACCTGGCAGAATGATGCGAGGGGGAAGTGACTACGGCGGGATGTGGTATACCGGACAGTGACTACATATTTCCTTGAGGAAGAACAGGAAGTACGCAATTCTTGTGATTAATCCCAACCAGGACATAAAGTGATAGCGTGAAACTGATTCTAGTCTCTGACTTGATCTTATGATGATTATTTGTGTTAGTTTTAATACCACTTTCTTCTGAGGAGAGTGAGTACAAGTGACCCAAGTTACTATTCTTGAAATCTGAAGTGCTGTATTTTCTCGTAATCTGTCCGTACTGTATCATTTGTCACTTCGCGTTGCTTCCTCATAGTGCAACCTGTGATAACCGCCCACTTTGGTAAACGCACTCGGCGAAGGTTTACGTTGGCGGTGTAGACGATCCGATAGCTCGATAAGGAATTTGCGCCACTTGTCCAAGTTGCAGGTGCGTGCTAGGCAGGGAATATTCCGGACACGTTCTACCGCCAGGTGCGCTCAAACAGGGGAGCGCCGACCCCACGGCATCCAGGCGAAACATGCAGTTGCAGCTTTAAACCAACCATAATAGTTTTTTTATGAAATTTACATTAGTTTTATGTCATGATATATAAAAATAAATAAAATGCCATTATATTTCAGTAATTCAACAATTTACCATTCTATAGCGCAATGTGTGTGTGTGTGTGTGTGTGTGTGTGTGTGTGTGTGTGTGTGTGTTTTTGTTTGTTTGTTTGTTTGTTTGTTTCCCGTGCGATTACACACAAGTGATCTATTATAAGGAGTCTGTCAGCTAACTGAATTACTATAAGGCCCTCTTCACACTGCGCAATTACCAAGCGACGCGATGGAGACTCTAGTATCTTGAGAGTATCCAGTAAATCACTTCCAATGTTGTGTAATGGGGAGGCACAACAAACGGTGCCACTCCCAAGAGACGCGTATCCTACGGGTATCCTACCAGTCCCAGGCGACCTGCAAGGAAGTCGGACAGTCGCGTCTCTGGCGAGTCTTGTGAAACATGTCGGATGATCACGCATTCAATATTAAGTTTGTAAGTGAAATTGAGAAACATCCTGGACCGTATAGTTACAGTTTGCCTCAGTATTCGAGGAAGGACGTCTTGGAAAAGAGTTGGGCTGAAGTGGGGAAGCAGATGAAAAAGTCAGGTATGTGTATGGCACAACTAATTACTTTATAATTCCGTTTGACACCTTCTTGTTTCTATTTTAGTTCTTATCAAACAATTATATTCAATTAAGTTACTTAGATTCATTTTGAAGCATTGCGGAAAGTTTGCGGAGTATCAATGGTATTTTATATTGTTTTCGTCATTTATTTAACTGTCAGAACTTGTAATCAGTAATGTTCTTTATAATTTAAAACTATTTCAATCTCGTTTAATTTAATATTTGGCGTCTATAGATTGTTGTGCAAGATTGTGACAATGCTACATTGTTACGTTCTCTGAGTACCCACTGTAGGGATAATAATCGTAATATTATTAAGTTTAAGGGAAGGAGGGAGCAATCAGTCTCCATCATATAGTCAACAAGCAAATTATTCAACATCAAGCATTTTTGTAACAATCAACAAACAGTTTAGTAAAAAATGAAGTTATATTTATTTCTTTGTTAGTTGTCATTTGTAAATTAGCAACTTTTGTCAAGAAATTTAAGAAGTTACAATTATGAACTATGAGAATATGGGATCTTACGTAGTCGGTGGTAAATATTTTTTGGTGCATTGTGTTAAATCAAGATACTAACTGCAGGGTTACCACCTTTCTTTGGAACAATGTGAGTACGTTTATGTTTTGGGATGGCAAAAATACAGTACGCTGTATGGAAAAAAAAGAGAGTACGATTTTTGTTGGTGCTTGAACGCATATTTTTCATTTCTATTTGAGACATTCGACAAATACTTACTTTTTCTAAACATTTCGACAGTATATGTAAAGTCTATATTTAAATAAAAATATATGATGAACTAATACTTCAATAAGTTGAGCGAAGATTTGTTTGTTTCATTTCTCCGCTTTGCAGTCGTGACAGAGAAAACTCTCTCTCAATGGATGTACTGGTAGAACTGGCCATTACGGGTAAAAGAAATTATTTTAATGAAAAATCTTCACTTTATTGAATATGTATTGTCATTTTTTTAGAAGTTGACAAATCAGTAAAATTTTTATCATCGAGTTTTCCAAGAAACTCATTTAGCAGTATTTTTCTTCATATAAAATGATCCATAGCAATTTGCAGTTTTAAAGCTTCAAAAGCACACACAAAATGTTCATATCTAATAGGTGATAATTTGGATATGTACACAACACAATTACACAATGTACGAATAAAATCAATGGGCCAGGGGCATTGACCACAAAAGAATAAACTATTTGAACAGAAAGTACGTGGTCAGCTGACTGCGGCCAAATTGCCCAAGACAGGAGAAGGTATTGCTACGTTATCGGTCGAATGCGGCAAAGTAGCGGACAAATCCCACGGTTTCGTTCTGATGATATTTTTGTATATATAAAGTCAACCAGCGAGATGGCTAAAAGGAGTATATTAACGTACTCTGTTACTTTCATAGATTATTGAGCACACCATCTGAAGAGAGTACAATACTCTACTACAGAGTACGGGTGGCAATCCTAACTGTCAGAAAATTTAATTAACACCGCGTTAGGTACCTTGGACGTTGATTTGTTTTTCATTAATTTAATATCTCTGTTACTAGTTTCAATTTCACAATTTCATAAATGATCGTTATTTGCTATTATTTACCATCACAGTCAGGTTACTTTCGTTTAAGTTTCAGCTTCACTATGTAAAGAAAGGTGGAAGAACTTGAGGTCAGTTTTTGTTCGACATTTGAGACCCCTACCTTCTGGCTCAGGATCAAAGAAAAGAAAACCGTAATATTTAATGGAAGCAATGAAATTTGCGCAACCATTCGTGAAGACGAACACACCTGCTGCCCCTGGAAATAAGCCGTTGATCTTACAATTAACCTCACCCTGAATTCGACGAAAGTGTCGATGACATTCTGGAAAACACAGGTAGATGTCAGAAGATCACTCTTCCCCCATCAACCACAACAATCGGCTTCCAGTATGGACCTATCTTCACAGAAGCCACTATCAATCAATATCCAGCAATTACCACTGTCATCCACCAACTGGACAACCTCAGCCCTCCAACCAAAATAAAAAGAGACCTGGCCCTAAACGTGGATTATCAACACTGATGTAGATACCACATTCATGGAGTTTCTCCAGACAAAAACAGCTAGACTCCCAACACGAAACTTCCATGATACAATTTATTTAATTAAGTACTTCATTTTAAAACTGCGTTTACTTAACTAATTGTTTTGTTATTTTCACATATTACTCCATAAATTGTTTTATAATTATTAATGGCAGTGAAAATTCCTTTCTATATATGAATGGCACCACATTCTTCTGATTTTTCTTTTCTATAATAATTGTAATAATAATAGGTGAAACACACATTATCATCACTTGACGAATCTTCACTTGAAATTATGAAAAACTCGCTCAGAAGCCACAATGGTCACCACGGCTAGTGGCAGACTGTATCGCTTCGCGGTCGGTTCACAGTATCCTCAGTGTGTAGTACTAGGTCACCTGTGGGTATCGTACTCGCAGGCAACTCAAATTGACGATACTCAAATCTCAGTCGCGTCGTCTCATAATTGCGCAGTGTGAAGAGGGCCTTAGTATTCGTTGAGCGGTATAACGTATAAACATATGTAAAATGATTAGTGCCGACATCTATATTGAAGGCTGTAACGTACCTATTGCTCTGCCCGGATTAATGAGTTGTAGCTTCTCAGGTTCAGTCACATAAGATCGGTCCATCCTCGTATCAATGTGAAGCAATGTCTGGCGTCAGGTAGAGTTCGTCTGCGGCCGCCGGAATAAAACGCGTGAGCAGACAGTGGTGTGTGTGACATTCCAGTTGATTATGCTGTAATGAGCTGCATCCTCTCGTTACGACTGCCCACCACACCACGCACAGGGCTCCTGAGTACCGGCGTTGCCGCACTATTGCGGAAGGTATCGTCATATCCTGCTTCAGATATGCCGTAAGTCTCTCCAGCGAGAGCCGCTATCCACTTCCGCTTGCAATTGCGAAAGTTTCCCACCGGGCAGCGGGCTTCACCTTCACTCGCACCTATTCAGTCCTGTAAACACTTCTCTGTTCTGAACACGCACTAAAATTTTCCTCATGCTGTGGCAAAACTTTCAAAATTCCACACTGATTGCTATCTTGGCAGTCCGGGTGACGCTGCGTCATTGTCTAATAAGCCGACGGTCCACAGGGCTTCTTGCTGAGCAGAACTGCTTAGTTCTGCCAAGGAAGAAGACCGCAATATGACAGCCGAAACGCAGCGTCAACCGGACAACCAAAAGACCATTGACTCCGGTAGTGGAAACCTACGATTGCGTTAGACACTGATTTTTAGCAGTAATTCAAGCCACTGAATATTTTCTATTGCCCCGCACCAATTTATTGAAGATTTCCTATGTAGTGTCTTCAGGAACTGTAATATCATTAGAAATAAGGTTATTGTTATCTTATGGCCACATCGATGGATTCTAATTCTAAACGTTCTTCCACGTAGTGTCTCGGTAAATTGCCTACGGTGATAAACGTAGTTGTTAGTTTGATGAACCTCATTTTTTAAAATTGAAATAAGGGCTTATCTATCTTGAACATTAGGTTTCACCGAGTGTGGTGGTGTAACGGTTAGCGTTCTGGCCTCGCATTCGGGAGGACGTTGGTTCGAATCCCCGTCCGGGCATCCAGATTTGGGTTTTCCATGGTTTCCCAAATCACTCCAGGTAAATGCCGGGATGCTTCCTTCAAAAGGCCATGGCCGAATTCCTTCCCATTCCTTGCCCGCCATCTTTTCCCGTCTCTAAAAGACCTCGCTGTTAAGAGACGTTAAGCAGTTAAAAAAATAGGTTTCTGGTAGTAATTGCAGGGCAAACATTCATGTACGCTGCTCCAGAGCGCATACCCAATACGGCTTTGGTGGTTATCAGTGAGTGTATTTTACCCAGAACAATTACTATATCTGGAAATTATATTAAGACATTGAAAAAACGTTTCCGACTGTCACTATACGCATTTTCCAGTGAAAACTTTTTGGGTCCTGTAATAGCTGGGCAATCTGGGCATATCAAAAAATAGTGAAGATTAGTATGGAAGATCCTATCTTGCATTGGTTTAATATATTATTAGTCAAATTGTTTTTTCTTAATTTATAATTTACCTTAATCATTCGAATATTTCCTTCAGTAGGTGCCATACACATTTTTTTGCCAGCAACTTTGTGACATAGAAGTCTAAGCACTGTAAACGTCCTGTTTTACACCTGCGTTTAGAATACACCTTATGAATATTTCTATGGCCAGAGCGAATACCGGAAGGTAATAACGTTGAGAATTTGAATAGCAGTGAAGTTTCCTGCACAGGGTGCCAAAGTCTTGTTCCCTTTCGGTGATTCGTATGCAACAGCTAATATCTGGTCGTAGGCTTAATGCTTTAGTCAACGCTATTTTTCATAAGATTAATTTCAGTGTCACATTTGTATCAACCGGGAAGTTGTTATGAAACATGGGTAGTATCTCCAGTCTGTAAAGAGCACCTCTAACCAAACGTTACTGATGGCGCTTCGTCCAGCAAACTTGGTCAGCTTCGACTATCGAGTAGCTTACTTTCCTTAAATTTCTTTTTCAATGCAAATCGCTCAATTAGTGTTGGTACTCCGTTGTATTTTGATAGTGACTAGATCACTCCAGTTCCTACTGATTACAGCTTTGTTCCTATGTGTAATTTCAGTGGAAAGCCAGACTCTGCTTCCACTAGGATGTTACTGAGTTGATTTGAAAATTGGTTTCTTGTATATATAGATAGCCTTAGTTAAATATATTCCTATAGTCAGAACATTATAAGACGTCGACTAAGGAACAGGTGAGTCGCCCATCCGTCAAATGATTTCAGTTTAGCGACGGGTCAAATTCAGCCCATTTAAGTGTTTCTTCATGTCTAGGTGGTCTTATTTTCTTATTAGTCTCTTGATCAAAGGGTTAAAATAGTGCACTAAATGTCAGATGACCATAAAAATGTTCATTAAACTCTGCATCAGATATTAGAAAGTAGTTGCTGTTGCAAAGGAAACTGTATATTCTTTGTAGAAGAAAATGTTTGCCAAAATTGAACTTGAATGTTTTTGGGACTGGTGGAGTGTGTGCCTCGCAGTGACCTTGCGAAGGTTGTCCGCCTCGCCAAGGCCCGCGACGCCTTCGCCCACCATCTTTAAATAATGGTGACAGAAGTGAGCCTGTGACAAGCGGTAAATTTGGTTGCTACGGGCCGACCCACATAAAAATTCAAAATGTTACATACACTGAACTATTAAAACTATCACGTTTACATTTTCAGCGTATATTTCAGTATATATAAGCCATATTTATTACAAATTGATACCGTAAATCGATAGTTTGTGTATATGGTAGTAATTTCGGGATACAGGTTAAGCTGACCGTTAGTTTTTTTTATGTTTTTACGCCTCGTTGACATAAAGGTCCTTAGATGCGGGAAAGGACTGGGGGCAAGGAATTGGATGGAATTCGGCCATGTCTTTTTTGAAAGAATCATCCCAGCATTCGCCTTGAGTGATTTAGGGAAGTCAAGGTAAACCGAAATCTGGATGCCCGGACTGGGATTCGAACCTGCGTCATGCAGAATGCGAGGCCACACCCTACCACTAACCCACCTCACTCGATCTGCGCCTAAGGACGGTGGAAACTGGAATGGCACGAGGTCGGCTGTTGTCAGCGCTACGGAATGTCTGGCGACTCTGCCACATCACAACGCAACCAATGATACGCTTGTACCGCCACTCAGTGTTAACGCGGCTCAAGGCGTATGTGGTGATGTCTTGAGACCTGAATCCAGTAGACATTGCATCCTATTAATTATATCAAGTATTGTGTGGTTAACGTGCATGTTTATCTGTGAAAATACGACCTCCTTCGTCAAAAAACTATGTGGTAACGCCTTGTTTATTTCCAAACCTTTTTTGCTGTCATCAGTATATCGGCTGGTTTGATGCAATCCTCCATCCCTTCCTATCTTGAGCTAACCTTTTCATCTCAACATACCACTTACAACCCACGTTCTCAATTATCTGCTTCATATATTCTAATCCGTCTTCCTCTGCAGTTCCTATCTTCAACTGTTCCCTACTCTGACAAGTTAACCAATCCAGCACGTTTCAAAATATGAAGTTCTGTCCTGTCTCTTCTTTCTGTAAGACTCTTCCACAAACTTCTTTTCTCACCCGTCATTTCGAAACTCGTTCGTTTCGTACTTTGTCGACTTAATTTTCAGCATCCTTCTATAACACCATATTTCAATTTCCTTTCTTTTAGGTACTCCTAAAGACCATGCTTCGCTGGCGTAAAATGCTGTTCTCCACACATAGTTTTAAAAAGTTCTTTCTGAGTCCTAGATTAATATTTGAAACTAAAAGATTTCAAAGATAAAAGACTGAATTAGGTATAATTTTTATCCAATAAAAAGAAAGTAACTTAGTCCACAACCCGATGGTTGGTTTGGTCTTCCCGAAAGAAGCGTACTAAACCCTTGTGGGAAAGGTTAGACCGCCAATTCCTTTCCTCTGGGTTCTACAATTTACCGTGTAATCGAACCATGGAACTTCCTGGTCTAGGTCATGTATCAAACACAACTGTAAAAAAAATTCCTTCCTCTACCAGGATTTGAACCTGGGACCGCATCACAAACTTTTGAAATTAAGCGCCTTGATCACTGCGCTACCTGACCGCTCTTTTTATCCAGTACCTGCGGAGAAAAGACCTACATTTATTTTTCTAGATTGAAATTTAGCATTTTTGTTAGCCTGACAGTGAATCGCTCGTGTCTTGCGTTATGGATTGAATGCAACCCGGGTCTGCATGTGTGCACGGATGAGGCGAGCGAAAGCGCCCGTGAGATCAGCCAGTGTGCAGCGGCCACACCTGGGTGACGTGGTGCCGCCCACGGAGGCACACGCGGCCGAGTCTCGAGACAGTCTGCTGGTGTGCGGGCCGTGGGTGCGGGGTCTGCGACCTGCGCCGCCGACTCCTTGTAGGGCGCAACGCGCCAAGGTCGCCGGCTCCGGCCTACACAGTGGGGCTATCTCTCAGATAACAAACACGCCCTGCATCAAGTCAGAACAACCGTTGGTCAACACGCTCGGTCAAACCGCCCGCCTATCCAGATTACGGTTTTCCATGGTTTCCCCAAATCACTTCAGGTTAATGACAGGATGGTTACTCCAAAAGGGCATAGCCTAATTCTTTCCCATTCCTTGCCTCCAGTCATTTCCCAACTCTAATGACCTCGAAGTCGACGAGGCGTAACGCCTTAAGTAAAAAATGCCAGTACAAGCACTATTGACATTGATCGCCACAAAAGGGTAGTTGCACTGTTAAATTAAAGTACGCCACTAAGAAGCCAAGCCAAACCAAACGTGAAGACTTGTACCATCTAACACAAAGTGGAAGTAAATGTCGCGATACAACCAGCACATGTTCTCTGGTTCTGTGAGGACGAGGTGTCATCATAACACCGCAGGGAACATAACTTCTACCCCAGCACCACCAAGCAGGCTGTTGATGTTTTCATATGACCCACAGTCCGAATAACCATCACGTTGATAACATGCCTTATTAATCCAGCAACACAAAGTGAATAAATTTCCATTAGTCATGACTTCCTCTGTTATCAGTAATTATTGGCTGATATCTATTAATTGTACTAACTTCTCCCACTATTCTTTGGGTTTTTTTTAATGAATTTAAACCGCTTCGAGGTTATTACAGGCCGAAAAAGACCGGGACAACGGACGGGAAGGAATTCGGCTTGGCCTTTTGAAAGAACTGTTCCGATATTCGCATGGAATAATTTCAGGAAACCTCGGTAAAATGTTCGTATAGAGATTTGAGTGCACGTCCTCACGAATATGATGCCAAAACGTTACGGCTCACCCAGTATGTTATGTACTTTTTTTTGTTGTCTTCATCCAATAATTGGAATATTTCGACAAAAGCTACCCAAGCTGTAAACCAGTAGTTTATTGCAAAAAAACAGATCGCAATGGGAAGTATTCATTTACCTGAGGTAGCCTGATAGTGTAGTGAACGTTGAAAGGGGGGGGGGCTGTCGTCAAGCAGAGTCCAGACCGGCTGTGGGGCAGGTTCCAGGCGGCCGCTCCATGTGTGTCACCTCGCAGAACGGCTTCTGTTCTCCATCACAAAGTGCGAATATAAGCCAGGTTTCACACTGCTTCTGCAAGTAGCTTCCGAGCACCTTGTTCCGGGTTGAATACTGACGGGCTAAACAAATGGCTACAAAAAAAAAGTTAGCTTTGTCCTCGTTGCACCAAGTTTCCCAGTCGGCTGTCGCACTTCCAAGCTTGTCGCAGGGAAGGGACGGGGTCGAGTTAATTTTCGACATCCATCCCAGCTTTCTATTATAAGATTACGGAATACCACCAAAAACTGCAACCAGGAGGCTGGTTCGTCAGGGCTCAAGGTTTGAATCTGGTGTAGCACGTCGCCTTAAAACACAAGGCTAACGGGTCTCTCGACTTCCAAATACGTTTCGGTAAAGAAAACCCACGTTTCTCGACGATTTGCTTTATTTAAACTACGGCTACGTTGGTTTCTGCTGTGTTAGTCTGCAGGAATAACTCCAGTTTAAACACAAAGAAGAGTTCCAACAGGTACTATTGAAACATGGTTATAATTTAACCATAAAGTTAATATGTTAGCAGATGGTACTACTGATGTCTGATTTAATCAGCTCTGATGCAACGGTTCCAAACTGTAGATGGTGCAGAGTAAATGCAGTGCGTTAAGAGACATTCTTACGAAGCTACGTTTCGGAAAAAAAATGATGAATGTTGCACTAGATACATGATTGGCAGCCACTTCATAGACAAAACGAGCAACCAGCGAACAAGTCGGAGAAACGAAAATGTTGATTCTTCGAAGATCATATTAAAAATTTTGTTTTCTATGATCTGGAAGTATTAATCAAAAAGAAAATTCGCAGACTGTGGTAAAGATATGAACGTCTGTGAATAATTAAAAACACCCTAGTTTCATGATCCAGTCCACGCATAGCTATCGTATCTTTATTTTTGCGATTTGTGGTGCCAGTAAGGCGGTTAGTAGTCGAATTTATGTTCAGATTTATTTACCAGCAAGCTTCAAATTATCAAAAGTAGTTTTTATGTTTAAAAAATACAGGTTTGATAAAATGCGTAACTTGTTCATTTCTATCACTCAAACGTCAATATTGATACAGAGTACAGACACAATGATATAAATAGTTTGTGTCAATCGAGTTTTTAGTGTTAGTTTTCACATTCACTGAGACGAGAGTTTTGCCTATGTCTGAAGAGGAAGTCAAGAAATATTAATGTGCACCAAACGATGTCGTCTTAATCAGAAATACGCAGCGTGGCTTGCATCCGTTGGTTTGGTGACGACGGTGTGATGGAGGAAGTTACTTACTTGGTTGGTGGTTGTTGTCCGGCAGGTGTGTCCTGAGCCAGGTGTGAGCGGGCAGCTGGCCGCAACATATGTCGCGGCACCATCAGCTGGGCTCCGCCTGCTAGCTCGCATATTTGTGTTTTCCTGCACTTTCGGAATCTAATAGTTTCAACACGTCTTTACTCAGTCACCTATTGAGAAGACGACAACTAAGAGACCTCGTGGCATTCAGGTTATTGCAATATGCAAAATTGTTTCGAAACTACGTCAAATTTATTGCATAATGATCGTGACAGGACTATATGAAAAATTCTACGCCTGTCGTGACGAATTCTATTATGTGTTAAGAACTAATATATGTCAACCACCAAATAGAAAATAAACCGTGCCAAAATAATTACAAAACCTCAGTTGTAGATTAACAAATTCATCACATGTCGGATGCGACCAGTGACTCGAACAATATTGGAATTTTTAAAATTCCTTTGTCATTTGCCCTCTAACGTTTGTTATACTCGCATATCATTATAGCTAGCTATTAAGCTAGTTTTATTTCCTTACTAGCAAATTTTCTTGCATTCGCTATAAGTGAAACTTCGTATACTATTCTTAATTTCTTTCGCGGCAGTAAAGTATAAAATTACTCCAAGTTGTAGTTTATTTTTATTATGGTTCGGTTATTTTTGTCGGTTAAATTTGTTAACAATTTCGCAGTCTGTGGCAGGTACGTCTTTATAACAGTGGTAATGCCTAAGGGAGAGAAAAGTTCTGTAGTGTTTCTCGCTGCTAATAATTCTGGGAACTAAGTTCTCTTTAGAGTACCCGCTACTCTCGTTATCTCACTGGAGTTCCAATTCATAACCCCTCCCCGATATTCTTACGGCATCTGGAAGTAGTTCCAGGTCTACAGTAAGTGGCAGTCGTAATTCCACGCGGTGTCTCCTGTATTTAGCAGTGGGTATAGATTTCTTTACATCAGATAAGTATGTACGTAACTATGTACATTTTCGCGGCGACAATACTGTAAACTAGGATAGCATCTCGACCACTTCACTCCCATGGCTGTTTTGTTGTAGTGGTTTTTTTTGTTGGTTTTTTGTTGTTGTTTTTTGTTTTTGTTCTGTTTTGTTGTTTTTTGTTTGTGGTTTTTTTTTTGTCCGTATAGATTGGCTGGTGGATCATAAGGCCCCCCCTGCCTGGTGGTGGAGTTTCCACTAAAATCACGTCTTCTTTCTGTCAACCTATCCTGGAAGTCGGAAACCATGTAAGCTAAATTTTACATTCCAGTTTTATTCGTCTGGAATGCGTAGTTTTCCATGGGATGAGCGGGGACTAAGCCAGCGTTCGTCTGGATAATAACAAAAACCGTGATTATGACGATCTGTACCTTACACGCGGCTCGCTATGTGCAGATGAATCAAGTTCTGATTTATTTTACCTCTTTATTCTTGAACTTTTTTTCTGATAATGCTTTGTATGAGGTAACTTGTGACGACGTTTGTTTTGTATTGACGGGCGGATGAGTTGTGCGCGTTTGATTGCTGGGCATGGCGTTTGTTGTAGGCGGGGCGGGCTGGGAACAATGCCTGGACGCGTGTGGGCTGTGGAAGGCGGCCACCAAGTTCATTGTTTTCTCAACTCACTCTCGCAGTGCCGCGTCGGGGCACACACACTGCGAGTAGCTGAGTGACGTAAATCGCCTCCTTAGACTTTGATCTACTGGTTACTTCCCTACAGTCTTTCGCCACCTTTCAATAATATCGGTTACCAGATATGGTTTTTTTTTAAAAAGAAACTGTAAGCATGAGATTGAGGTAGAGAACGTCTTGGTAATATAGATATAACGAGTAAAAATTTCCACTCCCAAGTTGTTTTAAAAGAAAAAAATGTTCTGTTTGCGTCATAAGCTGGTCGCTCGGTTGCGACCGTGCATGCAAATTTAAAGAGTCTGTTGGCGTTATTGATTGGCAGCGTTGAAGTCGTCGCTCATGGGAGCCGACGAATGTCTCCAGCCAGCGGGGTTTAATAAGCCATTAAAGCTCCACTGTTTAGTCGACTCTAACTATTCTTTCAGTAGAAGAATTAAAGTAGTGACAGTGAATGCCAAAAATCGCACCTCTTATCACTGACGCTACCTACTGTTTGCCCTATTGGATGGCTTAGTATTCTCTTCCTAATGTCTGAGTCTCCTCTCGTCTCCACTCCACACAGGCAGTCGGAAGAGCGCGGTTTCGTTCCCTGGTCTGGCCATCCTGCTTTCGGGTTTCCGTTGTTTCCCGAAATCGCTCCAGCCGAATGTCGGTTTGGTTCCTCCAAAAGCCATTCCCTAATTCCCTTCAGCTCCTCTCCCGACACTAATCACCTTGATGTCGACAAGCCATAAAGCCCTAAGAGGAAAAAGTTGACATCTCTGTTCCACTACAAAAACTGCTTCGTTATATTCTTTAAATTTGGTTTCGTTCTTCTCTCCCAGTGCTTTTTTCACGGTACTCCGTAATTTCTCTTTGCAATTACTCTCGTTAACTATGAAAATGTCCTTAGCAAACAATGTATGGCTCATTTAACGTTTTAGTCCACAACCCAGCTACGACAGAACTAAAAAATCTGAAGTGCGCTTTGTTCTTCTGAGCTAAGCTTGCCTATAAGCAACTATAGGTCGTTTATAACGTTCTCTTAAATATTGATTATATAGCGAGATATAAAAATAATCCATTATGCTACGTTAAAATACAGTACTGTGGCTCTGACTACAAAAGTCACAGAATTTCAAGTTAAATCTATAATTTTAACCTCAAGATGGTCTCAAAAGCTAACGTCGACATCGGAATTAGAAATACGCCAGATTCGTGCTGCTTAAGCATTTTCGTATTAGTGTTTAGTAAAAAACGCCAGGGCAACTATAGACAGTATTTTTGCTTATTACGGCCGCGCGCGCCTGTGTGTGTGTGTGTGTGTGTGAGAGAGATAAAATTTGTAAATTTTAGATTTGTTTAGCGCACATAGTCTGCGCTCGATTGTAATCCTCACGGACACCATTCATTCTAAACTTATTCCGGTACTAAATTTAGGTTCGAGTGTCGAGACAATTTATTAGTTTGAAGCAAAATTTGATGGTGGTAGAGACGATTCCCAAGTGACATCCTGGATGGATAGGACGGTAACTGATTAGCAGGCTCGCAGATATTTGAAGAGTCGAGTTTGTCTTGGGACGGCGTGCGAGTGTGCTGTATTGGACACAGCCGGAGGCCTATTGATCGGCATTTCGGCGCTTGGTTTGCAGCCACCGGGTTGGCAACACTTACCATACAATTCCGATCCTGCGTTTGTTCGCGACAAAAATGCAAGTTAGTATATCATTTCTTCATCTACATTTCGAACAAAGTCAGTTACTTAGACTCAATCTGTGTTCACGGCTGTGGTATATTTTATTTCATAGCCTAAGACCCGAAATCCTTGCTCGAAAATAATGCATACATGACATAATCACTTAGCATAGTACTGAATCAGATTTGCTTTGTTAGTGGAGTTTCACAGTAGCGTGGACTTTCCTTTTAAATTTCTGATCTATTTTCAGTCGAATATCAGAATTTTGAGATCATTTGTTGAAGTGGTTGCTTTTTTAAGCAAGTATTCTGATTAAATTACGACTGATGAATTTCTTAACATAAGTACTGCTCGGAGCATATAAATGACTTTACATGTACGTAAATGTATTTGATTATGTCTATGAACTGTAATAAGAACCAGTAATAACAGTACTTTTGTGAGTAGACAGCAGGGAATAAAGGCGGCGTATTCGGGAGGACGCCGGTTCGATTCCGCGTCCGGTTATCCAGATTTGGGCTTTCCATGGTTTCCCCAAATTACTTCAAGAAGGTCATGGCCAAATTACTTCCCGTTACTTGTCCCCAGTCCCATCTCGCTTCTAATGACGTCGACCAGGCGTAAAGCCATAAGTAAAAAAAAAAGTAGGACACGGGAGATATGTGACAAGGAGAATTAAGTATACTCAAGAGTTGAACGCGCGAGAATTTAAAGTAAGCGGTAAGAGATGAGCTGCAAAGGATGTTATGTTGAATAGTTGGACTTTATACAATTCGTCTTTCCGAAAACGGAGATTGTTACGCCTTCGACCAAGAAGAGAGTTATATAAAAAGTTGAGGTCAGTGCAGTATAATGGGAGGCTGCAGAATAAATGGGTATTCAAGTGAGACTCGAATTTATTAATATTGGTCAAGAAGTTGATGAATCACACTGTATGTAGCAGAGAGAAAGAAGGCTTACAATTTTTCCTTTCAGGTAAAAGGAAGTACTGTTTGTGTAAAATAGGACGGGAGAGTCCACTTTTGTAAAATTTTGTCAGGAGCATCCAGAGAAGTCGATAAGAGTAAATTATCCTGCGTTGTAGTTAGCGCTTTAGTTGATATATCTCGCCAAATATTTGTTCCAAGTTTTATTATTCGTGGGTTGTATTAATACACTTTACGCTAAACACAGTTTAAGGATACGTTTCGTCCTTAAGATACAACACGCTGTTTGCGGATATAGCAGGTGGACGGTCTGTTTGATTTGATCTACAGATCTCATGTTCTCTGTTAACGGAACTCCTCGTATCCTGATCTTAGCCACTACCTTTCGCACATAACTCTCTCCTAGTATTTTTATGTCCCTAGATCATCGTTCTTTTCAATGGATTGTAACCAGATGTACAAAAGGTTTTTCTCGAGTATAGCAACAGTGTAACACTTGCCATTTCCTTTGCGTTTTGTGCTTAATGTGTCTCAACAGCGAGGTGTTTAGAGACGGGAAAGGATGGGGGGCAAGGAATGGGAAGGAATTCGACCATGGCCTTCTGAAGGAAGCATCCCGGCATTTGCCTGGAGTGATTTGGGAAACCATGGAAAACCCAAATCTGGATGCCCGGACGGGGATTCGAACCGCCGTCCTCCCGAATGCGAGACCAGAACACTAACCGTTACACCACCACGCTCGATGTGTTTTGTCCCGATGAGTAACCTGAAACAATTTTTTATTTACAGCACAATCTTGCTCGTTGCTTTTAGTGCATAACACCAGTGCATCAGAGATGTTTAGCGGCTGTTTCTGACTTAAACAAAAGATACAGTTACACATTTCATATCGATGGCTTAACAGCATGAACATTAAAGTGGGATAAGAATTTACACTCTATCGGAAGTAACTACTTTAAACATAAAATCAGGATAGCGGCGGTCATAATAACCGGTTTTTTTTTTGGGGGGGGGGTTTCGTATTGAGTTTAATGCCAATTTATCACTCAAGCAACGATGTTGTCAAAAGCTGAATATCACTAGCTCTGAAGCTTTTGTAAAACCAAGAAACTTTGGACTAGCACGAAGAAACAACTTTCTGAATCTGTAAGTATTTATGGGGTAACGGCGCTTAATGGAAGGTTGAACTGTAGGAAAATCGCAAAAATTTAGATGTTTTACCATAGAAACTGTTGAGAATTAAGTGGGAAGTTATAAATAATAAAACATATTCTGGGCATAGTGGGTTTAAAAAGAAAATCTTGTCGAAAGGAGAAAAATCGGGGTTCGACATTTCTAAGGGCAAGAACGTAGGGAACGGGTACAGACAGTTTAAAGTGTCTGAATAGGATAATTGAGGATGTAGGTTGTAATTGTATGTTGATCAGCTCATAATAGAGAGAGTGGAGACTTCATCAAACCAGTGGACAGGCAGACAGGAGTAAAAATATCTACGACATTCACCTTTTACTCTTGGTTTTGGATGACTGTTTATTCAATTTTTACTTCAAGACGATTTAAATTTTCGAGTGTCAGTTACGATGGCGTATCGAGTTGTTGTGAATTACTGATGGGGCATCTCAATATTGATTTTGAACGTTTGCGGTGTAATACACTAAACAGTCTCCGAAATGGTCGTTGTGGGAGTACCACGTGTGTGTGTGTGTGTGTGTGTGTGTAGCACCCACGCGGCCCGCCCTACAGCCATTGTCTTGTCTGCTTTCTCCTTGGTCACCTTACTGCTCTCCCACCGAGATATCCAGCTTTTATTACGTAATACCTGTCGCTGAAATGATTTAACTATTTCTGTTAGTCGGACATTTATTTATCTTTCAGACCGATCCTGAATATTCTCTATTCGTGGCTCAGCTACGCATGACCATCCTATCGTAGAACCACGTAACATCAGATTCCACGAAAATTTGGTGATCACCAATTTCTCTACAAATAAATTTGTTTGGTAAGACTTTGTGCAAAATTAGGTATCGTTATTAAGATGGCAAATTGTTTAGAATCTATAGTATAGGCCAACCTCGCAGTGTCGAAAGTTTCCAGTATTCACCATCGAAACGAAGTCTGTTTGAGGCTTGCTTTACGATGCCAGATCTGCAGACAACAAATCTATCTGGAATCGAGCTGTGGCAGATTTTTGTGTGTTACTTTAATTATGGATTCAGCTAGGACAGTGGTCCGCAACCGGTGTGCCGCGGCACACTGGTGTGCCGCGATAAGGTGAAAGGTGTGCCACGAAATTTTACCAGTTATAAGGAATTAATTACAATTTTTTTATGAATTGCATTTTAGTGTCGTGCTGCGAATTGCTACGTAGAATCGTATTTTAAGAAATTAAATGTTATTTATAAAATTTCACACTTTTCGCAGGCGTCATTATCGAAAATTGCACTTACTTGTTTCTTTTCGGGTTTTGCGCTGCGTTTCTTTGCTGTTTATTCATTTTTTTAAAATATTTTTATTCCTCGCCTTTACTGCTGAGCTTTGAGGTTCCGTTATATTTACTGCAAGTTCTGTGTGTGTGCTTCTCGCTCAGTCTAAACTGCTGGGATTAGTAGAACTTTCCAAGCCTATTCTTGTTAGTATCTATAAGATTAAAGGATTTGAGAACAAGCTGAATTTGTGGTTCCAGAGGACTGAAAATTGCTCGTGTGAGATGTTCCCGACTGTATGGTCATGTGATGACTGTAATAAAATGGTAATGGACTTAATTAAAGAACATTTAAAAGGCTTGCAGCAAAGATTCAAAAAGTACTTTGGAGAAAGTGTTGAAGATTTCGACTGGGTTCGTGGTCCATTTGTTGCAAATTCGGAACATCTTCCAATTAATATTCAAGAGGAACTCGCAGATTTAAAAGCTGACAGAACTTTGAAATTAAAGCTTCTCGAAGTTCCTTCAGATACGTTTTGGCTAACAATAAGGAATGAATATCCAGCTATCTTCGACATTGCAGTTAATGTTTTATTGCTATTTTCAACTACTTATTTATGTAAATTGGGCTTCTCGACGTTTAGATTAAAACATCCAAGAGGGAAAGACTCAAATCCGTCGATAAAGAAATGAGGTTTGTATTGTCAACGATTTCTTTATTTACGCAAAAAAAATCATGGTGTGAGGTGAGTTTTTTCTCAACCATCCGTTTGGTAAGGTGTGCCGCGAGATGGAAAAGGTTGCGGACCACTGAGCTAGGATACTCACATTACGGTTGCTTTATTATTGTTTCTATGTTCCTTCGCATTAAATTTTCTCTATCAGAATTTTACACGACATTTTTTTTTATCCCTTATTTCTGTATCAAAACAGGTTCGGTGGAGTAGAAAAAGAAAAGTAACCACCTTTCAGTCGTACACGTTATGTTGTAATGAAACTTGATTGACACATTTCTCTATGGAGAACTGCTCCAAGACAGTTAACCAATTTAACAATTAAATTCTCTCCTCAAAACAGCTTTCTGTAAACCGTAATCTTCTAGCAGGATCAAGGTATTACTAATTTAAAAGTCTCATTTAGTTTCTGTTGAATTGGTCGCTGGAGTTATTAGATTGCGAATAAAGTTGTCGAGTCTGTATGGTGGGCAATTGGCTGATGAAAGCGGTGGGAGCAGAGCAGAGCAGCGTGTTCCATTGTGAGACAGGTTCACACACAGCCGCTGGTTCCCATGGAGGGCGGGTACCTCCCGTGGGATCAGTCGGTTCAACGGACGCCTAGTAAACCCCACTTGGAGACTCCAGAACAAGATTCTGCTCTGGCTATAGAGTTTCTCGCAAATTATGGAGAGCCGTGTATTTGCTAATTATGAAGTGTATCCTGCCCGGAAATGCCTATATCGGAAGTTGTTGGCCAAAGCCTTTTTTTCCGTAATTATAGGCGATGTAACAAAAGCGTAGGCATTGCACTGCACTGACACAATCAGTCCTGACGTACTACACGACTTTCTAATCTGCAAGCGAGTTCAACAACGATAGATTCACAGCTCACTTTTCACATTTTGCTCCTGAACTCTTAAGACATTCTTTGAAAACTGGATAGGAAAGGATGGTTCTGTTTCCTAGCCGTATCGTTTACCTAATTTGATCCAACCTCATTTTTTTTTTCCTTGTAGGAACATGTGAAAATTATTATGCACGAGACACCTGTAGAGATTGAAGGCTAGCTCCTGCAGAGAATTCCCTTTGCTGTGAACAACACGGGGGGTGTTCCACCAGCTGCAACAGAAACGACTGTGACGTCGAAGCTGTGGAACGCCATTTTGAACGACTGCTGTAAATATATTTGCAGCTAGTGAAATTGGTGCAGATGATTATTATATCTACAAACATAGTTCACTTAATGCACTATCATAGGCATCCCAAAACAATTTTGGCGCGTTTCCTGTAACTCGGCCGATTCAGGAACGCAGTTTATTACCTTAAATTAATATATTTATCTTCTCTCCACCGTTCCTGAAAATACGTATAAGAACCGCTGAAAAAACAGATGTATCTTTCTGTAATGGGGATTGGCCTATCTACCCATGACTATGTACTATTTTTATCCTGTGACTATATAGACGTCGACTTAGAGACATTAAAAAATATTCAAAACTGTTTATCACTATTTGTCGGACATCAAGTGATGCTGTCATAGCTTAACGTATTCCTCAATCTAGAAGTCTTGGAACATCGCTTCCCCACGATAGTCGCTCATTGCATCTGCGTGCAAATATTGTTCACTTCCAAACGCACAGTGAAAAAATGCTCAATGTTGGGTAGGAACACGTTGAAGATGTAGTTTAAAATTCCAGGCAAAATTTAGTTGTTACTGACTTTCCGATGAACCTGGTTCAGCAATTGAGCTGAAGCCAGTTGGGGGGGGGGGGGGGGGAGAAGGGGGCACAAGATGGGATCGTTGGTGATGCCCTTAGCTCTCTGCTTTTTTAGCTGTAAACTATGTGGCCCGTGCGATGAATATCGAGGTTGGTGGTTTGTAGTAGTATGAAAGAAGTACAGGCTCATTACTAGCCATCATTTGTCAACGGAAATAATTACGTAAGCAAAACACAACCTGTTACCAAACAATTAAAAATGATGAAATGTTGCTCTAACAGAAATAAGAATACCCGATAAGCTACATTAGAAAAAAGCAGTTTATAAGTATCTGTGACGTATGGTGCTGCTATCTAGTGATAATCAACACCAGTGAACCCTAGCAGCTTTAGTCTTAACAATCGCACACAGGTGAACTTCAATGTTGATAATTTCGCCATTTCCATTTTAAAAAAAATCTTTAACGTTATAAAAGCGGAAAATTCAATCCTAAAAATGATCCCTCATTTATCGATGATTTTTGTAAAGTGTGATAGGAGAAAAATGGCTTAAAAAAAAAAACCTATAAGAATAATTTAGATTATAAATTATTATTTAGTAAAAAAAAAGTCACTGCAAGTGTTACAGGAAATTTTTTATTGGCTCGTTTATCCTCTTATCGGGGTATCATCAGCGGTCCAATGTTTTCTGTAACTTGTTTGCAGTATGTAAATTTTGTACAAAAGGGGTTTGTTTGAGTATTACAATTGCATTTACGTATAGGTATTATAGTGTGTCGTGAGATTTGGTAGCATCAATTAAACTTTTGCCAGTTACGTTACATATTGCACTGTTTTATCTTTAGCTGGAAGCAAGTTAGTTGTATGCATCGGTGCTTTTTAAGTTTTTAAATATTTTTTCCCTCCAGTAATTTGTAATGTTAGCAGAGACTATAAAGTATACAATCAGAAAATGCGTGTATTTTTTGCTTGCTTTGTTTAAATACTTGGGAGAGGAAGAAGAATGTATAACTTTAATTTACGGTTTGATGTGACGGTTAAAATTGTGTATTTATTGCTGCTTTCTGTGATTCTGCGCGTTTATTAATTTGAATTGGGCCTGATTCGTTAAACTTGCGTGTTCGTTGAGTGGGCCCTACATGTTTTATTGTGGTTATTTACTTTTGTAATAAAGTTAGTAAGTTATGCTTGGTGTTGTTGATTGTAAGGTTTTTCATGCTGTTCATCTAGAATTCATTTTTTTAATTTATTTTTTCTCATTCGGCCAAAGACCACGTAGACATTGGTCCCTACAAGTGGCCAGTGTGAATCATGAGAGGGGTAAAGGGACAGGAACTAACTTGCTGCCCGAAGTCTCACAGTGACTGCTAGGACCAGCGTGCTTAATATGTGGGGAAACGTATTGTGTTGCCATCCTTCTGAGAAACGTTTAACTTTGGGTGTTCTGTATAAGTATAATTTTTGTGAAATCAGTTTGAGGCGGAGATTGGAGATAGCCCCAGTATTCGCCTAGAATGGGTTTCTCAAACTTACAGCTTCACGTAACCCTATAAAATTTCCCATGCGAACCGCCTTAAAAACTGGGTTTATATATTTTTTAAAAAAAGGATTTTTATTTTTTTAACAGTAATAGTCACAAATAGCAATATGGTATTAATTAATGTGATTGCTGGACTTGTTTCCTGTGACAAGTTGAGTCGATTTCAGGAGCATTTTGCTGATGTTCAGTCTCAATTCACCTTTGTGCGTCTTGCACGCTTGACAGCCATTCAGCCACCATAAGTTGAATCTGTCGCGAACCCCTTGCGACCAACTGGTGAACCCTTAGGGACGTAGAAGATTGCGGTTTATAGGCCATTTCCCGCAATCAGGACAGTCGGTGCGTGGGAGCCTGGTTCGTGGCCGATCCCGTTGTACCTCCCCGATTGACTGAGCCACACCCTACGGATTGATTTGATATCAATATATGTGTAATAGAATCAGCAACTGCACTAGCGGTGCGAGCGGCAACGTGGCGCGTCGCTGACAGCTGGCTGTCTATCTTAAAACGTGTCGAACACGCTACTACCATCTGACCAATGAGAAACAATATACCTATTAAAGTCATCGGAGTGCCGAGTGCGGAACCCTGACTGCGCGAAGATCGACTTGCCTGTTTTTTTTTTTTTCAGTTATTCGGAGTTCAGCCTGCGTTACTAATTCGCTGTTTTGCCTCCAGACGAACTGTGGAGTAATATTTGTTGTGGTGCAGCTGTCATGTCAGTGTTTCTGGTAGAAATAGAAATTTGAATTTAGCGTGGTCTTATCATACGGAAAAATAATGCATATGTGAACGATGACATGTTGGAATAGCTTAAGTTTATAACGTTCTCTAGTTATGTTGAATGATTCTCGGCTTATAAAACGAGAAGCTGATAATTTGCTAGCACCAGACTTTTCGAAGCGCTTGATTTGTAGCGCGTCGTGGTAGATTGGCGTGTGTTGTTGTGTAGCCGGTGGCGGATGGAGTGTGAGTAGGTGCGTGGCGGAGTCGACCTTGGAGACGGTTTAAAAACTTGATTAGGCTCGCCGGCCTTTGAGGCGACGCCGCGCTGGCTTTAATGTTCACGTGAAGCGCGTCACCGCACCCGGCCCTGCATACAAAGCGTCCAGGGCGCCCCTCGACGAGTCAAAAGTTTTGACCCCTTCACTGAACAATTGGCTTGTTGATATGTTTCACTGTACCTGAGGTGGGGGACAGCTGCTGTATGTGTGTGCTACCATTTCAAGAAAGCCATTGCAGGGTAAATCAGACCGTCACTTAGTTTTACAAGTTACCTGTTATAAGTGAACGAAGTATCTCTCGGAGTTGTATATTTATTAATTTTCTCGGGGAACTAACAGAGTTAAACTGTTGTTTAAACAAACTGTTTCGCCGAAACTGTTATGCGTCGCCATCTTCAGGAGTATACCGAACAAGTTGTAAGACTCCAAGTTTGCAGCTTACCTAGAGAGCGTTGTTTGAAAGGTAAGTTTTTATGATTACAAGATAACGAGTATGAAAACTCTTATTTTTACATTTTTGTCTTTTTTCCGTTCGTAACATTTTTTTTTCTGGCTTTACACATCGTTGAGGTGTGGACGAGGAACGTGAAGGAATTTGCCCATGGCTTTTTGAAGGAACCATCCCGAGTGATTTAGGGAAACCTTGGAAAACCGAAATCTGAATGACCGGGTGGGATTTGAATCTGCTTTTTGCCGAATGCCAGGCAAGAGAGTTATCGCTTACCCGCCTGGTTCTGTTCAATATCTCTTCGTACTAGCAGTAATTTTTTTTTTTTAAAAAAAATCTGTGTTTCAGCAGATGGCAATTTTTGTTGCTCGAGTTAGTAATGGTAATTGTAAGGTTTCGTGCGGACAGTGGGCGTGCCTCACACATATGGCGGGCGAAATGTCGCATGCAGCAGTGTTTGTCGGCCGCTGCCCTGTGCATACAACGCCCACCCAGCTCTCCCACGAGTCTTCAACGCTCCACGAGGCTCTGAAACAACGGCGTCTCTACTCACGAACCTGTCTGGGTTCAACCCTGTGTAAGATCACTTCTTCCACTGTATTTCTGCTATAAACTGTATGTTGATCTTTGGTTGCAACTAGCATCTCTGAATTAACACCAAAGAGAAATGCTGGTGCCGGTTCGTGACAGGGAGTATCTTTGGTGGCAGATACAACAACGGAGAAATATTGAGAGACATGAAGGAAAAAATTAAATTAGGAATCTCGTTTTGGCACGTAGAATTCGTATTATTTAAACGGAGTCGTGTATTTCCTAATTCAACGTGTAATTTAGTTATAAATAAAAGATGATTTGCATTAAGATGCGTAATTACAGAATTAAAGCAGTACGATCACCTGACGCGTGGTGACCTTCGACGCGAGAAGAAATATAAAGAATAAGGGGAAATACTGATGGATAGATCGGATGAATGTACGCATTTTAGCACAGCACCAGGGAAAACCCTATCAAAAAGGCCGGTAACGGGTTTAAAGATACGCTGATATAATTATGAAGTTGTATGTTATCGTGGTACAGTGTGGGGCCTATATGAGAGAACTAATTAGTGAGATTTAGCGGTGTAGCATCAAGACAATTTCTTTTCTTGCTCGCAATGAATCTGAACAATGAATGAAGGTAAACTTACATCTTTAAGACTGACACCTGCAATACAAAATTAGCAAGTTTCATGTTGTCACATTTAAATATCAGAACAAGCATAGGATGAGATTGCTTTGAAAAGAACGATGGGAAGAAAGATTAGAAACACTACGGTAAACTGGAATAGTCCTAGTACGCAGGTTACAGAGCTCTTTAAAGCTGTGGAGAGTCAGTCATCAGTGTCCTCAAGCCTTCTATCAGTTTTTGTTGTAACCCAAGTGTTTTACAGACGCACTGGTTTCCATAATATGTATCCCCTACATGTGAAAACGATTAATATGAAGTGGTTTTCAATGTGGCACCGAGCGTGGTGGTGTAACGGATAGCGTTCTGGCCTCGCATTCAGGAGGACGGTGGTTCGAATCCTCGTCCGGGCATCCAGATTTGGGTTTTCCATGGTTTCCCAGATCACTCCAGGCAAATGCCGGGATGCTTCCTTCAAAAGGCCATGGCCGGATTCCTTCCCATTCCTTGCCCCCATCCTTTCCCGTCTCTAAAGACCTCGCTGTTGAGAGACGTAAAGCAGTTAAAAAAAAATCAATGTGGTTATCTTCGCAAACCTTATAGAGATTCGTTCTATACCTTTTTCCAAGTTAAAACAATATATCCTACAACTTCTTCAGATACTCTTCACTTCAAAAGGAATTTTTGATTGCTAACCATATGTTTAAGCAATTGAAAACGGAGTGAAGATTTTACATTCTGTTCAAACAGTTTTCTTAGGGGGAAAAAACTAAATGTAGGAGGGGGATTCGTCAGTACGCGAAACATTTACTCTGGAACTGTAAAGGACAAGTGAAACGCGCAACTTTCTAGAGTGGAGAATTCGAGGGAGCGAGTGGGAACCCCTGCAAAGCAGTCACCTCGCCTCGACACCGAAATAGACCGCCAGCTCACACCTCGCGGTCTGCGCCCGTCACCTGTGCGGCGTCTTCCAGTCGGCTCGCCGTACTTCGACGACCTATTGATAGGACGAAGGGATTCTCGTCAAATTGTGTGTCTGTTGTAATCCGCTGCACATTACCAAAAAAATCAAATTGTACCATTCAAAACCTTAGCATTCATTGATTAACAATCTTTTTCAGTAAACATTACTTGATTAACATCTAATCCGTGGGATGGGGGGAGTGGGCAGAAGGCTTGGGGGGGGGGGGGAGCTGGCTCGGTTCGAGTCCAGCGATTCGTTACAACGAAGTATTGTCTAACCTTCATTGTAGCCCTTGCAAGTATCATCCTTCAGTTTAGTTCATGGAGAACGTGGTGAAATACGGTCTACGAGCGTAATTCTATTTTAAAAAAGGCTCGAGATAAATGTACGAGCGGAATATAGTGAACTAATTAATTTGTGATTGTGTAATGTGGGGGATTCGTAAATTGAGTTCTTTTCTTAATGACATCGTACTGGTAACCATCGCTTAAAGATTTTTCTTAAAAATGGCCTAATTTTGTCAGAGTAGACAGTCGTTTGGACCATGCACTTTTACTGTAAGAGGAAATATCTCTCATTCACTTTTCGAATTGTTGAAATTATGAAGGTACTCTGTGATTTTGACTTTAGCGTAATTTCTTTAGTTAGTACAGTTGAACCAAGTTACGAACTCAGTAATTTTCACTGCATGCTTTTAGAAATCTCTGGTAGGCCCTATTAGAAAATGTGAAACTGGACAACTGCTTAAAAATCATTGCTCTGAATTGCTTCTCCTTAGGAGAATCTCGTGCCAGTTAAAGCGTGAACTGTTGGCTCTAAATACTGAAACTGGTTAGCGAAATTCGTTGAAAATACGAGGACTGTTGTATTCCAAGACTTCAACAATAATAAAATTGTGTGAACCACTCAGAAATATTCTGGAAATTTCCTGTGTTTGCAATACTGTTTCCGAGAAATTTCGTGTGTTGGTATTCAGCTCTACGATCGAGAGTTGTCTGGAGGAGAGGCTTTCAAGGACTGGCGACCTGTTATATAAAGCAAATTAACAAGAAGCAACAGACTGTGACAAACAATTGTCGGGATACTGGCCTGCATGATCTACACCATAGTGAATACACTTAAATGTTTTGATAAGGAAGTATACAAGTTTAGTAAACAGTCGCGTTGTGATAGATGTTTCCGAGGCACCTTGATCGAAGTTAACTTTTTGAACATGACCAACATGGTAAGAGAGGTAATGGTGCAAGATTTCAAATTGAAATTGTGTAGAGAAGTCCTTCATAAAATGACAGACTTATCCGCAGTAAAGGGCATGCGATACTTCCGACGGTAATTCGACCATCGGATGAGGACGTAAACTTGGCCTTGTTTCATCTCGGATACTTCCTCCATTCTAACTGCCTGGGTGAGACTTGCAACATTAAGAAGTTCTGATTTTGCAACACCAGTAATGGAGTTGGGGAACTTTGGCAACATATCTTTGTGATAAGATTTTTGACAGACATACTACCTCTAATAAAGTTCTCGGCTTCAGTCGGCAATACTAGTCGCAAAGTAGCATGTGTAGTATTTCACGATAATTTCGTGAACATAAATGCGTATAGCCAAATGTTTCCCTAGGCATTTTGCAATATCGTTTGTCATCACGACCTGAAATATGAGGAATTTTTAGCTATGGTCACTGATGAGAACTTTGCACCAATGTTGTAAAGACCAGTTTAGTGGCAGGGTGTTGACAACGTTAATTCCCTTGATCACTTAGCCGCGAAAGAGTACAGCACACTGCAGACACCAGGGCTTCCAAAGGCTACGAAGTATCTGTTTATCTTTATTGCTGATTAACCGAGGCATGTGTGAGTGGAGGCTTTCCCGGCGTACTGATGCATTATGAAATATCTTACCAAATACCCTCGTGCTTGATCGACGTAGTGGCTCCGCAGCCAAGAAGCAGATTGAACTGATAGTGAGACAGCTCCCAGCGATTGGTTGTGACTGGTACACGTGAGGCCCGGGCGGTACGCGCATGCGCAGTGGGCGGCCTCCCACGCGGCGTCTGGCAGACGTCTGCCGGGAGCCTCCTCCCACACACGCGCCGAGCGTCTCGCAGCGTCGCCACCTGATAAACAAAGGAAGGCACGCCGTCGCGTCGGCTGGCGCGGTCCTGTAATCGTGCGCCGGCCGCGGCTCTGCCCGGCACCTGCCACTGCTTCCCACCTGCCACCGCCACAAAAAACCACGCACACGCGACCTGCCGCCTCGCGGCCAGCCGGCGCCGCCGCCCCGCGCACTTGTCACTCCTGCTGGAAGATCTCGTCTCGTTGCGAAAACAGAAGTCGATTTTCCATACTTTCAAAAAGTATCTCCATGCGTGAAACTACGCGTGTCTGAACCATGCGCCAGGAACATTGAAAACAATATCTACTCATAAGTTAAATGGTCAAATTGTTGCTCTAGTCCAGCGTTTCTAAACTTTTTCTTTAACCCCAGCACCAGGAAAATGTCAGTCTACCGACAGCTAATTTATGCGGGAATTACTTTTTTACTTATGCATTATTATTATTTGGAACATATTGTATTGTACCGTTATAACAGTAACTGCAAAAGCATGTTTTGAATTCTTACGTAAACAGTTACGAAATTGGAAGTGTCCTATTAAAATAATACTGAACACACTTAGTATTTATCAACTAATGAAGAATAATGTTTTCAACCTACAAAGGAAGGGTAAAGAAATAAAGAAATACTGATAATGTGTTATTACTTCCTGTCTATTTTTTGCTATTCAATTCGTTAAATTTTTGATATTCTGCCTGCGGACCGCCTGTCCCTCTTCGGAGACTACAGGTTGTGAATCGTGGCTGAAGGCAATTCACAGCTGCGCGACGGATCTCTGATCGTAGAGAAGGTTCCACTCTACGATATATCGCCTTACAAAGGATTGTCCTAGGCATTAATCTTAAAGCTCTACTACTAATCCACTCGAGTGGATTAGAGGAACTTCCGAGCCTGGTAGTCGTAATCGTGTGGAATTTTCGGATGATTCCATTTTATCACTTCGAACTTCAGGCAGGTATCAGTTACATAATAAGACACTCTTGCACAAGCTGTTACTCTTGTGGATCATAATTTCCTTGATTTTGATGATCAGATTGCTGAGACATCCAGTAACTTACGAAGCATCTGTTTAGAAAATGGCAATAATTTAATTCGCAACTGCTTTCCTGTTTGAATATTTAATAACAGCAAAGTGCCATAATTTTGTGGTTGATGAGTTCCGTAGATTCTGTAAGGACCGATAACACAAAGACGAAGACTTTTAAATCTGTTTCTCACAATGAACTGAAGTATCAGCACGAAGAATAAAACGGCTTTCTTTGTGTCGGCACGCAATGTTTAACTATTCAGATGAAACGAGACTTAAAACCTTGGCTGCAGCGACAAAGCATTGCATCCGCTCTCGGCTCCCTGTAAAGTCCTTTGGACCACAGTCTATCTATATTATTTCACAGGACATAATAAGGTTTATCCTCTTTTTCTGCCGTGACGGTCGAAATTACGTCTGGCCTCATTCGCCGAGCCAGCTGCCGCGTTGCGTGCTAACCAGAACCTGTCTCCAAATGACAGCTTTCACAAAGACACAACATAATGAAACAGCTGCTTTCTTCTACGTATCGCACATGTGAATCTCGGCATAAACGCTGTGGCTGCCTGTAAGCTCCCCTCTTTTGTTCTCTTGCGTCGTGACCTCTTCGTCAGGTCAGTCGTAATTCTCCACCATAGATTTTTTTTATCTGCTTAACGTCTCTCTTTAGAGGCGGGGAAGGATGGGGGGCAAGCAATGGGAAGGAATTCGGCCATGGCCTTTTGAAGGAAGCATCCCGGCATTTGCCTGGAGTGATTTGGGAAACCATGGAAAACCCAAATCTGGATGCCCGGACGGGGATTCGAACCGCCGTCCTTCCGAATGCGAGGCCAGAACGCTAGCCGTTACACCACCGCGCTCGGTCCCACGATAGTTCGCACAAGACGATCAATCGGACTTAGCTTCTAATAATTCAAATTATTTATACTCGGTAAATTAAAACTAGTTCTCTCTTTACATGGCTTTCCTTAGCTGAATCAACTCTTTATGTAATACCGTTAACACCCCACAGTTTGCACGTTTTCATTACTTATCAGGCTTAACAATCCTTAAATTAATCACTTTTACTTTCTATATATACACAATGTTGTGAGTGTTAAGTAATGATAAGAAAGCTTATCCACGAGTTTCATTTGAAGTGATCAAACAGTGGGGAGTACTCTAATTCTAGAAGTAGCTTCTTGTCGAGAAGGAACATCAAGAAAAAGCAGAATCGCCAGAGCAAAAAACGAACTGGCTCCTGTTATTAAAGAAGTCTGCACCTCAAGTGTTTTTTGGGAATACAGTTCGGTCCAGGAACCCAGCCACATCCCATTGTGCCCTTTGTTAGAAAGTCATTTTCACACTTGAAGACTTACCAGCCAGTGGCAAGGTTAGAGCAGTCACTAATTTTTGGAAATTACTTGTTGGACCGAACATGTAAGTAATTTGAGCTAATTTAACTTTGTGTTGAGGTAATAAAATTACAATTTGGTGACTGTATCATCGCCTGATGACCAGAGAAAGAAGCAGGATAATGGAAGGAATTGAGGTACATCATTACAACTGACGACTTTAAAATGAAGTTAAAAAAGGCCTAGTTAATACTCTAACAACGATTCATCGGATGTGATCACCTCTTTCAAGAGTGGTTTGTCAGTATGAGCACTAAGTTATACATACTGGTAACCAGCCTCAAATCCCGTCATAAGTGACTGGTTGAACGTACTGTTCTGACAAGCCGTTTCTTCTCAGTTGCTTAACTAAATAGAAGTGTTACAAAATAAAACTTAGTGCAATTCCTCGTGCCTTGAGCTGTAACAGAATGTTTCAGTTGTCGTCCTGGTACATGTTGCATTTCAACCTAGCCACAAACTCCGCTAATATTGCCGCTAGAAAATCAAAGCTTCAGTCACACGCGAATTAATACATTCCGTGTATCGCATGTCATTGTCATCATGCATCGCGATATAAAATGGACCCAAAATCTTCACGGGTTATTATACCTTTCTTTTTTGTTATCCGTGATTCATGTCGATATTACAATGTCTCCACGGCTGACAAGTATAAATAAATAATTAAAACAGTAGAGCGTCGATAGTCAGAACGTCAATTATCCGAACAACATTTTAAATACAAATTGTCGACATTGTTTCTATTTACAGATTTACAGTACACATTCACACTTCCGCTAACAAAGAGCTAGGTATAACTAATTTAATCCTTTCACCTTGCATTCGTTGTTGTACTACCGTCCTGACCAACAGGACACTGGCTTTGATGCTGAATGTTTGTTATAACCGTGACTCGACCATTCGGTGTGTATGGGTAGTTTTGAGTTCCCTAGAAATCTGAAACAAATGTGTACCTCCTGCGCCTTTGTTATTGATTTGCTGTGTTGGTGACTTCTGTTGACTTTAATACCTTGTACCAATATTATACGCCTACAGTGGCACAGAGTTCAACTTCTAAAAGGAAGTATAAAGTGCCTCCAAAAAGAAACTGACGAAAATGACATCTATTGCTAGAGGTATGTAAAATTATAACGTTCTTAATGAAATTTTAAAGTGAAACTGAAAACTATGGTAACTGAAACTACAAAAATCGAAAATTCGAACCAATCTATAATCTGAACAACCCTCGGTCCCAATTAGTTCGGATAATCGATGCTCTACTGTGTGTTGATTTAAACGAAATGTGTGTTTTGGCAACTCATTTCTTTGAGGATGCCTAACTAAATAGAACTGTTATTAAATAAAGCTCGTAACCTCTACTACGTATCAAAAGCCGTGTGCGTGATGCTACACAGTGACCAGGGTTAGCGTTTTATTAGTACAGATGTGCTGCTGTGCAGTGTTGTTGCTGTTGCACTAACTTGAGGTAAAAGCCGAAGTGCGTGCGAGGCGCTTGCGCATGCGCTTGGTGGTCGGGGGCGAGTGGAGTGGGGCTGGGTGTTAGTTAGGCCCTGGGGACGGGCAGGCATGTAGCTACCAGCACGATCGGCTCGCGCTCGCAGCCGCGTCGCTACAGGTACTCTCTCTCACGCATGCCTTCGCACTGACTTTCGTTTCTCCGTGAGCTTTCTTTCATAAGGTATCTACATTAAACAAATTACTGAATACTATGGAAACGGAAGGATACGTTTGACGGCTATATCAACACTTACTTTCTTACTAATACAACTTTTCAAATATTTATTTCGCTGCTTCAAGCTATCTATGTTTAACTCTAGACGTCTAACGAATATCACAATCCGCGACGCTTTTCAGATGTCTAAATTTTTTGTACTCTTACTATCAAAGTGTTCAATCCAACTAACATTACCAAGAACTGAGTGCACATATTCATTGTTCGAATGTTCTCTCCAGGGAATTTAAAGTCATTTACGAACCAACAAATAACATCCTATTTCTCTGATGTAACTTCTTGCGTTTTGGCGCAAGAGCCGTTTTGAATATATTCTTTGATACTAGTCTGGCAAAGAACTAGTCGAAATCTTCAGCAATTTTTTTAAACAGAGCTGGCTGTGGCTTCGTCTATCCCGCCATACCCTAGAAAAGGTTGGCAACAGTTCATTTCCAGCTGTGCCGTTCCGTATTTTAAAGTATACTCCCGGAAAGCATTAAACTGTTTAGTGGTTTACGAGGAAAATGTAGGATATAGCCTGGATGCCATGCGTTGACACTTCACTAACATATCTTTAAACAAATGTTTTTAACTACCTTTTCTGGCGGAAAGCCACAGGGAAACTTACTTCAAACATATTCTTTGACCAATAGGTAATCTCCTGATTATTCGAATATTTAGCCTCTTAAGTATTTTCCTCCTCATAATGCCCTGTTTCTTGTACCAATCCGTGAAAGATTCGAAACATTTAAACAAGGTAGATCCGTGACCATCTTTCTGATTTTTTTTACAACATGCAAACCACATGGGAATCCAAATATAGTGTCTATTTTGCTCTTGTAGAATTGTGACTTACATGCGATGTTATTTTGATGGAGAACAAAAAAAGTGGTAATGCTTTAGTTTTTATTTTCGTTTCAGCAAAATTCGTAACTTGCAATGGAGGTAGACTTCAGTGTTTCAAAAACTTAGTATGATGCGTAGCAGCGTACAGATCACTTGTGATAGCAATATTCAACCACACGTTGAGCAATTTTGACAATTTTTCAATTTGGTCAATTGGAGGTTAATCAATCTCATAATTGCGTAATACGTTTGAGGTGCAGAGAACGTTAGAAAAGCGAAAATGGCGTCCTATGGTAATTGCTAGAGATTTATTTCACTGTTAAGTCAGAGTAAAACTAATAACGAAATACATTTACCATTGCAATTATTCTTGAAGTGGAAGTCATTATTTTATAACGGTTTCACACTTTTATCGAAACTTTGAAGGATTATTATAATTTACATGTTGTAGGGAATCATTTCTCAATAGTTTCAACATGTAACCAAGCACCTACGTTAATTTATAATTTTGTCACTGGAAAACGGTGTTGATCGACAATAGCTCTGCGCTCGAGACTGCTATTTTTAATTTATTTTAGATGAGATTTTAGCTACAATGGACTGTATGGTGACAAACCTCATTTCTGATTAGATTTTGTAAGGTTGGCACACCATCAGTTAGATTTGAGTCCATGGAGCAGTGCTTTCTTGTGGGTGATGTTTTCAGTTACTGAATTCTTCCACCTCTTCAAAACTCTGGTAGCTGGTGACTTTTAATCTGTATTCAGACCATATCGATGATAGAGGTTCTACCTTGAACGATTCTTGAAAAAACGTCAACAGTATCAGCCTATCGTAATGGCTAGCCCCAAATCATCTCCCTCTTAATGATCTAATTTTAAAATTCAAACGTTAAGTGCTTCTTGTTCTAATCGATTCTCCAGATCACCTCAGACATATATTAGAGTTTCTTAATCCGTTAATTCTTCCCTTTGTGTGTTACCACATAGACTTTACCACTAGTATTACAAATTACTATTTATCTATAAAATTTAATTACTTTATTTTACAAAACCGCTAGTATTTGGTCTGTTGTTTTTGTGTTACAGTGACTGTCGCGGATGTTTCATGCGTGTGTGTGTGAGAGAGAGAGAGAGAGAGTGAGAGAGAGAGAGAGAGAGTGAGTCGTGATAAATACTGTTGGGCATTTTGAGAGGTTGCATCGATACGATTGGTGCAGTCTTTGCCGTCAGTTTCCTGCCTGTTAGGTATCGATAGTTTCGCTCATGGAAGACAGGGGGCGCGAACATTAGAGTGATATATTCTCGTCACCCAAACTTATTAATGATTCTAAGTGTATTCAATATGAATAACCGGTAGAATAAGTATATCGATGTATTAAGAATAGTAGACTTTCCTGGTTTTATTTGACTGTTTCAGTGGAAAAATTGACCTCGAACTCAAAAGACAAGAGTGCTCCGCTATCATTTCATCGTCTGTATGGTCAATCGTAGCCAGATCGCGCCACAGGATGGTCGTTTACATACACCATCATTAAAGGGCCGGAATGTAAGAAAGTGGTAATTGAACTAACTGCAAAAACGTTAACGAACGGCTGTGTGACCGATCATGAAGTACTAGCAGGAGAGGGGGGGGAGACATTATGAAGAGATTACTTACCATTGAGTTTTGAGCTATGCTCACGCCATTAGTAGTCCCATTTCATCCCAAAAAAAACTCGAAACTTCAGAGACGGTTACAATTTCTTTTGTTATAGTTTGTGAATAAATAAACCACGAGCACAGACTGTTTTTAAGTGAAACTTCGAATAGTGTTTTTCTCCTGGATGACAGTACATTTCATTTCTCTACATCACTTTTCCCTTCGCCAAAAGATCTAAACCCAACCCGGTGACCGGTTCAAATAATAAACAATATTTTTCCATTAATTCCCGGCTAACCATTGTATGTACTAGTCATCTTAAAAGGTAGAAAGCAAACGTTTAGGGTATGAAAAGCAGTATTAAAAGAAGTGAAAATGGGAGTGCCACAGGGAAGAGTATTAGGACCATTGCTATTCGTTGTTCTAATTAATGAATGTCTTGATGGTTTACTATCTGAAGTTACATTTTTTGCAGATGACATAATTCTGTGTAATAGGATCAAAATGTAGAAGATTGAACTAGTGCAGGGTGATCTGGACACGATATCTAGCTGGGTAGGACAACATGGGCTGAAGATAAATACCAAGAAAAGTCAGCTTATTAGGTACATAGAGAAAACTAAGGATTGTTTATGGAGAGGGGAAACAGTGGCTTGTTGGATACTTGAAATTTAAATAGCTTAGCATAACATTTGATAACAAACTCAACTGGGCAGGACACATTGAAAGGTAGTAGGAAGAGGTTTAAAAATCCTTCACTTGTTGGAGAGTGATAAGGGAATATATCAAGAAGTAAAGGAATTGAGTTACAAAACTTTGTGTAGGCCATAGTTTTGTAACCCAGTTTGAATATGGTAGTGTAGTATATAATTTGGGTATCAAATACAGGAGTTGGAAAGGTGTGCAAATAAGAGTTGCTAGATTTGTCTCTAGAACGTTACCACAAAACACAATCTGTAACCGATTAGTTAAAGGAGCTGGAATGGGATTCAGTTGAAGACAGGAGGAAGGAGAAGAGTCATAGGAATGAAAGGCGTGAATTGGTCGTTAGGCATTGAAGGTTTTAGTGGAAGAATTAGAAGAGGTGCATTGAAAGGAAAATATGACCATGACTACAAACTGGCATTCGATTTCAGTCGTAAGGGTGTGAGAAAATTTTGTTTCTTAGAAAAGGTGTCAGGGATATAATAAGTTACCAAGGTAAATGATGAATAAATTAACAAAAAAGCTGAAAGAATTTAAAGTTGAAATTTGTTGATGGCAAAAGTAGGTGAGAAAAGGAAAGTGGAAAACTGTATGTGTAGGGATAAGCAAGCACTCCATCGCAATGACTCAACAAATCATTCATAGACAAGTTACGGTGTGTTTCTGTGGCTAGACTCATTATTAAACTGAATATAGGGCTAATTATAGCTACCACTACACCTTACACGCTGACTAAATAGTTACAATCTTACATAGCAAGTTGAAATCTCATGTCATCTTTTTAATTTCTTGAACAGCAGAACTAAAAAAAAAGTCTGCAAGCGACGCTGATACTGTCCTTAGTGGGGGTATAAAGACGCCGATACCGACTTTGGGGTGGGGGGAGGGGATGTTAACCGCCGTAGGAAGCAGGAGTGCAAAAAAAAAGTTTCAAAAAACTAAGAGCTCCATCAATACGGGGGTTGAGGGGGGTGGTTCCCTCTTAAATCTTACGTCATCACGGGGGGAGTGGGGAGGGGGGTCCAGAATTACGGAAAACCCTCATGTAATTAATGGACGTCCGCAACGAGTTAAAAGAACCTGAATTTCGGTTTTAGTGACATTAATGATCGCCTATATAAAAGCAAAACAATACTGCAATAAAAAAATATTTGGACGAGCAAAAAGTTTCATGTTCAATTTTAGAAGCTTCATATTCTTTTTAAGAACAAAATCATCTGAAAAACTAAATTGAAAGTGTCCTTGATTTTCAATACCATTGCAACATTATGTGGAACATGACTGACGGAGAATAGTGAATGCATTCAGGAAACAAGACTTCTCTTTGTGACTGATTTCGGGCAGATATCGTTAGTAGCCTGTCCGACTGGTAAGAGTTTTAAGTTGGTGTCACCTTCGTTTTATGAAACGTTTTATTGTTTTGTATGACAGGGTTGTTTTTGTAAAATACGTAATTTATGAGGTAAAAATTGTGGATCGTCTCAGCATTCGCCTAAACGATTACGGAAAAATGCCTATAAGCCGGTACAACGAGATGATTCAATAGAATGGGACTGAACTTGCCCGGCTGGCTGCCCGCCCCTGAGAGTTAGGCATCTAAAGCAGCTTCCCTGCCTGAAAATAGTCTGATAAGCGAGCAGTTATAAAGTTCCGGTCAGGTTTTCGGAAAAAACATTTCCGTTCCCCATTGTTTTCCGAAATTACTGTAGGCCAATGTTTGGTTGGTTTGTACGTAAAGACCAGGGCTGATTTTGTTTGTTAACAATCTTGTCACTCATGGACGCCGTTGTTGAGTTGTAATGTCATAACAAAATAATGATTCTTCTTATTTCAAGCAGTTCACCTATTTTTAACGACTCAGTTTTCTTCCTGAATTTGACAGAATGAAGAATTTTCTTCTGCTCTTAATCATGTGGCGTAACATTTACTTTAGGTGTTCACCGCGTTAACAAAATATTATTATTTTCTTAAATTCTTTTCTCAGAAGTTACACTAGGGAAATACCCAGATTCCGTGTGGTCGTAATGATCTGGTGACAGGGTTTCTATTGGCTACGCACTCCGCCCCTGTCGTAGCCACCTTAACCTAACCCGGCAATCCTACAGCGTAGAGAGGACCTACAGTTTAACGTGGAATCCGAACCACGGAAGTGTTCTGGCGTACTTCACATTAGACAGTTAGCTGTGTCAGAGATGAAGGTCGGGTTAAGGGCCTATGAAAATCCCCGCCGAGACAGGGATTCGAACCGGGGACCTTTCGATCTCCAGTCAGACGGCTTAACCGCTGAGTCACCAGACCGCTCAATACCCAGATGATGCCTTGGTGCAATTTTAAGCCGATTATCGTTTGTTAGAATGTAGCGGTATTGAACTGTTAATGGCAGAGGGCATGGTTATTACCTGAATATGATATTGATTTTCGATTATTCTGACAATTATGGCATAATTTTGTATTAAACTTGGTATATGTGGAACGGAGTAACTGTCGAGTGAGCCTCACCTTTATCAGGTTGGTTTCTGTTACTGGTTTAAATCGCGTATATTTCAAGAACGATTGTAGAAGAAAGATGGATATTGACAATTAAGTTAACTGAAAAACACTATACTGTAAAATTTCTTAACGCTAATACATTCTTTCATTATGACGTCTGCAGATCGAAAGCTGATTTAAACATATTTTTCCACGTTGCTTTAACATGATGGATCTTTTTAGAGAATCAAAGAAAGTAATCTTCCCAATCACTGACCAGACACGTTTGAATTCAACTGAATTTGTAGTTTATGGATTTACCTTTTCCTAATTATAAATTGTAAAATTAGATGCTGTCTTGTTCAATAAATCAATGGTAATAGGTCAGGGATCACCGGCGTTTGCTAGTGTGCTCCTTAAGTTTTTTTTTGCGGACGCTAGGGAGAACAGAACGGGGAAACGTCCTTCTATGATGCTTATCTTTTTGTTCTCTTGTCTTCAATTTGAAGGATCAAATTTAGGATTAAAAACGAACAGTTTTATTTTCCTAATTTGTTTGTGGCTGCCCCTGTTAGACAACTTCACTAAACTGTGACTATACGGTGCAATTTGTCTACACCCTAGATTTCGAAAAAACAAGAATCAAATAATAATAATAATAATAATGCCTTCATCACAACCTTCAACCTGTTATGACAACTTCAAGGTTTTCTTAGGGACTCGGGAGGACGTGGGTTCGAATCCCCGTCCGGGCATCAAGATTGGGTTTCCCCAAATCACTCCAGGCGAATGCCGGGATGCTTCCTTCAAAAAAAAAAAAAAAAAAGAAATGCCATGGCCAAATTCCTTCCCGTTCCTTGCCCCCAGTCCCATCACGCCTCTACTGACCTTAGCCGTCGAAGAGGCGTAAAGCAATAACTGAAAATAAAATCATAGGGACTCCAAGGAGCTGAAAACCAGTATCAAGTGCGTTTGTTTTTCTTTTATATATGTAACAGCGGTTAATCATAAAGTTATTGTAGATGTAACCTACGATATAGACTTTCTAGAGTTTTTCCTGCGATTGTTTCGTGACCGATTTAGGATACTTTTCCCCCCAGTGGTCGGCGCATGGAACTGCCTTTACGCGTAATGGAGCGTAACACTGCCCGTTCCGTATATGCCACTGCTAGGCGGGCCACCGTGTATTTTCCCACCGGTGTGGAATTCGGCAGCTGAACGCTTCAGTGCGCATATTAACTACTGCCCTCTGTGCGCTACAACTAATACTTTGCATTTTCTCAAAAGCAGCAGCCATTATGGTTGTTCTGTCTGGCGTACAAGACCCCGATATCATCGTGCTCGGAAGCGACTCGCAGAGCAAAAGAAAAAGCGCGCTGCAATTTTTTTTCGCGGGACCGGGTCGTTCAAGGCCCATTGTCTGTGTGTGGGAACCACCACGCCTTATTGGAATGGAGACAGCTAGCAACCTGACAGCCTCCTTACATCAAAAAGAGTTAAATAATCATAGTTTTTCTTTTTACTGATAAGTCTTCTTTCCAGTTGGTATATTTTCAGATGATTATTGACACTGTAGAGCAGAAAATGCACTTACTTAACCCTTAGTTACGATTCTAGTTAATAGTTTTATCTCAAAGGCATAAAGGGTCAAGACCCGTATTTTGACTTCTCCAGTTTAACTACTCCCAATTCTCGCTTGTTTAGCTTCTTGCTAGTTACAGTCTCTGATTTACTGCAACTATAACGTTACTCATGTTAACTGCCAGAAATTTTCCTATTGCGAAACGTACTAAACAATTAGTTTCAGAACGGCAATTTTATGAATTAAATGCTTGAATATAGCTACAAGGCTGGTAGTATTAATGACTGTTAATACCAAACTTATCAGATTTAAAGTCACGAAGATCACTTAAAATTATTACTATTATAAATTTCATAATATCTGCTTCTAGAGATATTAAAGACAGTGAACTCACTGGAAAGCAATTACTAGCGAAATGCAATGTTTCTTTTGTTCATATAGAGCAATAAATTTTCCAAATTCTCAAACATTTTTTTTTCTCGAATAGGATTTAATATTCTTTGCTTCAAGATGTAGTCTTTTGTTTTCCTTACCTCCGTAAGGGTTGTCTAAATTTATAGTTAGAATTTTTAGTCGGTGAGATGCATTAAGATCGGCGAGTGTGGAATTCAGCAATCTAAATTATACTGCGATCGCTTGTTCATAAGTAAAAACAGTTATTAGAGATGTACGGTTTGGATATTCCTTTGAACTTCCGGCAAGTGCAGCATTTGTTATTAATGTTTTACGTTACAGACAGTTAATAATGAAGACATTTACGACGTCACATTTATAGTCTCTTGGGTGGTAAGTATTGTCGAATGTAATGTGATTAGTGACTATGAAATAGAACTTGTCAAGTTCCACTAAAAAAGAAAAAAAAATGTTCAAGTAAAACTAAATGTTGTTTACATTTTTCCAGCTTAATTTCGATTTTCATCGTCTTTATGAAAAAATATTTACAAATTAAATAAAAATAATTGTTTGACTTATTAGACGGTATCATGTTAGATATAGATAGGATATTCAAAATCAGGCGACATTGTCTTTGTGAAGAACGAAGTTGTGGATGGCTGCACGAAGATCCAGAACACGATCTTATTGTTCGGTGTGATATATCACTTCCTTCACATAAATATTTTACTAAAATAAATTTTTTTCTTCATTTAGATTATTCCTGACTGCTGTGTAAGTGTGAACATATTTAATTCTTCATGGACATCGTACATAGTGTCAATGTAAAATATCCCTCGACACCTTAAGAGCGAAAAACCGGTCATTTTTATGACATTACATTAAATTTCTGAATCTGTAGTCTACCTCAGAAATGAAGACATCCTTGCTTTCATAGTTATATCCCCTATATGGACATTTCATTTACGAAATGGAAGTCATCACTTTTGAGCATCAAGTGAATCTCTTTCAAAATGGACTCACTGTTGTCCATACGTTGAGTGGCTGTCATCAAAGTGTTTCCTCATTTTTCCTGTTCCTGGTTCATAGAAGCGGACAGAATTTCGAGATTTCATTCACAGTGACCAGACAGCTGGAAAAGTCCTCCTTCAAACCCACAGTTACGGAACAATCGAGTGTCGCTTTCTCTCGAATCATCTTTTGGAAATGAGTGAGGAATCGCGGAATCAATTTTTTCGACATTAAAGAGTTGCAGCTGTTAGTTCAGTGGTTATTTTCTAAACTGCTAATATCAAGTTCTTTACTTTATTTCACGGTCTAGATATCATCATGTTGAATCCTTGTCTAGGGACACCGGAAATAGCCGTTTACAACATCAGTTAACAATCATTTAACATTGTAAGATATGCGCTTTGCTACCCATACACTGACTGCTTACATTTTGTCAACTGGCTTGTCTGATTTTTATTAATTTGTATGACTTGATGTTCCACATCAGCATCCCATGATTACCGGCAAGTAAAGAATATATATAATCATCCAAAAATGGAAAGTGAAGTTATCTATTCTCTGGCAGAACGAAATTGAGGTATCATACACTTTTGACACTTTTTGCCGCTTCCCGAAATCACTACAAACCAATACCGATATTGTTCCTTCAAAAAAGCGCCTGGTGACTCCGTGGTTTAGGAGCTTAGCTGCAAATTGAGAGGTGTCCGGTTCGAATTCGGGTCTCGGCCGGATTTCTTGTGATCCCTTGTACTGACCTTGACTTGTTCATGTGAAGTACGCTACATGGTTTCTATTCCACGTAGAACTGGACATTCGCTTTCCTCGCTGGGATTAGAGGTTGGTGTAGGATCACAAGGTCAGAGGTATATTGAATGTGCGACAATTCGAGGTGGCCGAACTATCCTTCGACGTCTCCTTGCCAGTGACTTCATACGCGTTTGCTCTATATAGGCGCAGTTGGTTAAAGAAACAGGCGAAGGGGGACTGCTTCACTTTCGGAACCTACCAGAAACTACTACTAACCTGTTAAAATTTGGATTTGTTTTGTTAAAATGTCCTCTACACGTTTTGTACTCTTATTTTTTGGAAAAGTAGCTACAAATTAAAAATTCCGAAATATAAGATGCTGCGTAACTGCGAAGTATTATCAGCACTGTAAAAATGACATGAAAATTATCAGTACATGGATCATATCAAACTAGTTTGTCATAGTGGTCGTGGTTAGGTTGAAAAGCAGCCTGGAGGGAAAAAAAAAGTACTAAAATTTCGTTCTGCGGCATCCATTTCGGAAATGGCGCGTTTGTTTATAACGGAAGCAATCTGTTGTCTCCGATTGCTTGTATCTGTATCAGATGGCAAGCGTTGGTATGCTTCACCTCCAACATAAATTTTGTATTTGTAAATATTGTGCAACTTTTTATAATGGAAGGATGCAGAAACTGCAAGGAAACATTACATTGGATTTAACAACCATTTCAAGAGATTGTATTTGATTTTGCAGCGCTGGCGCCATCTAATAGATGTGCGTCCCTCTCATTTTGGCATTTTTAATTTAATTTGTGGCAACTTTTCCGTAAAATAAGAGCGCAAAACATGAAGAGAACGACATAACGAAGCAGTTAATCTAATTTTCAACAGATTAGTAGCATTTTCGGGTAGGTTTTGAAAGTGGTGCAGTCCTCAGGGGAAGCTCATACAGCAGTCGTAGCAACTGTAGCTAATTTCATTTATTTAAAGGAAGTTTTTAAAGCTGTCTTAGTGAATTCGTTTAACTAGCGAAAATAGTAAAATCTAGATATTTAATGTCCCGCGTGCCCGACTGAAACTATGCACTACTTTACTAATTGTAAGAGAATGGCAAATTTGATTTTCGCAAAGTAGGCAGTTTTTCCTTCTAGCACGAAGACTAGCTTGCAAAACGGACGTGAACTGGTTCACCTTAAGTGTGATGTGCGAACGTAGCGGTTTTGTGACAGCAGAAGGTCGTTCTCAGCCATCTTCCATGAAGATAGTGTCTAAAGTTTTATAACTCATGACAAATCTCACGGAAGACGCGAAGGACGTTTAGTTCACACATACGAGTAACCGTATCAGGAATAGAACAGCGTACGTCCGTTAAGACAAGGACGCGGTACCTGTCTCATGCGTATTAGATATACATACATTTAGTGTCCGACCGAAGGTCATTTTTTGGCCGAAGCCGAATGTTCGACTCTTAGGATAACCTTCGCCTTCGGCCGAAGGTTCAAAAATAATTATATATCTTAGATAGAACACTAACATGAAGTATATTCGACATGCAAAAACTGAGCTGTTATTTTGTTTTATATGTGGTATTTTTATATGAATTGCACTTTTACAATAATTATTAAAAAATTAACATTTATTTATTAGAATAATATAAAACGGTAAAATAGTACAAAATCAGGTTCTGAGCAATGCAATTTAGTGAAAATAAATGCAGTTATTTTTATTTAGGAATAATAAAAAGAAACTATAAAACTTAACAGTAACAGCCCGAATTAAATCAGAATAATTTGTCTCGTAGATAAAATTGATAATTAATTTTTGGAGTTTTAGCTTTAGTAAATCAAATACATGTTAGGAATAGTAATACCATCGTTTTTTTTTAACAGCAATAAAAACGTTTCAATCTTCTTACCTACCTTTTAAAATACGATATTCTGCTGTCTAAATTAGTAGCACATATTGAATTTTTAGTTAAAACCGAATCAATACCACTATTTTTAAAGTTGTTTCACGTATATAGATTAATTAAAAATGTAATAAATATAACCAAAACAAAAAGAACATCGGAAATAACAAAATAAGATTTAATCGCTCGAAATGACCCGTTTTGTTTGTTATTGTCAGTGCACAGTTTTGAGTAGAAAAATTCAGTCTTCGTGTTTACAGTTTCGTCGCTAGTCAAATACTTAATTTTAAACCGTGGATCGATGAGAGTGGCAATCAACAACCGTAAGGTTTTTCTTGCGAAAGCAGATCTCCTGCTAACAGACCCACACAAGCGGATTTTGAGCAGTATTATATGATCAGCCTTCATCCTTCTGAGCAAGTTTTGAGTTTTTGATGTCAATCAATGATATGATTAAAGATACTGATAATGAATCGCTAGAAATATAAGTTGTTGCTTGATAAATACACTTCAGCACAGTTATAAAATTGTTCCATCTGTATCCATTCTTCTGCAGTTGGAATTTCTATTCCACCACGTTCTAACATATACAGATTTACTGCATTTTTCTGTTCTACTAATTAAGATATCGAGTGGCTTATTCAATCTTCTTACGTTTTACGACACTTTATCACTAATGCAATTACTGCAATATCTTTTAAAAAATTACATCGTGAATCATTAGCTGTAGCCTGTAGAATGTGAGCAACACAACCAATAAAAACGAAGTTTCCACAGCGCATGGTTGCATTCATATTTGTAGCATTATTACGTATGCCTCTATAGATATTTTCTCTTGTATTGTATTTGGTAACAGTTTCAGTGATTTTTTTTAAAAAATATAGTGTCCTGTATGATCTTCTTCCAAAACACTAACAGTCAGTTTAATTTTTTTTTCTTTTGGAGCCTTTGGAAATGCCATGTGCCGTGACACTCAGAAACTAGTTTGCTTGATCACTTCGTATGTTCGTTGTAAAACTGATACATTCAGCCTTTTTCTAAAAGCAATGCAACTTTACTGTTTACTTTTTCGTACGTAGCTGGCATTATAGACTTTAAAAATATTTCTCTAGCTTTTGTCTGTACTTGGGTCGAGTTTGAGGATCAGTGAAATTAAGTCTGGGAAGTGCTTCTATTTCAACGAGATTGCACGGAAACATGTTTACGATGACCAGGTCCATACGAATACATTAATGCGCAAAGAAATCAGATGATTATCGGGCGATCTACGATATCGCGTAAAATAGACTTTTAAACTTCCTTTTTAAAATCTTGGAGCGCATACAAGATCTCTGATTAAAAAAAGAAATTAATCAAGCTTTGTTATTTAACACTGGCTTCACAGTAGACATCCCACGGATTTTTATGGTGTTTTCCAAATGGTTCTTTATCTTTGCAATCGTCTGTTGGCGTGCTGCTTTGACGGTATTCGTACAAGTTGGTTCATTTTCGGCGGCTGGATGTAAAACTTCGGTTTCGGCCAAACATTCGGCTGAATTTGGCCGAAGCCGAATGTGTGGCCGAAGGTGCTTTTTTGGCCGAAGGTGGCCGAAGCCGAACCTTCGGTCGGGCTCTACATATATTATAGTCTGATCAATCTCTGACAACAAATGCCATGCGAACAAACAGAAAAATTTTGAGACCAATTGTAAATTGTAACTTTCTCTCGCCTTGGAGAGAATACATTATCAAACAAGTGATTCTCTCCATATTATAGGTTGTACATTTTATGGTTCAGTGTGTTTATAACAGTGTTTAATTTTAGTCTTTATAGATTTTATAGAGTCTGGTCGTTCATGTTTGTTATAAAATCTTGATATGCGTTATTACTTGCAATATTGTTTTGGTACAGTGTTGATCGCGGATTCCACAGGCTGCACTCGTATCTCCGATAAAGAGAAACAAATTTCATTTTTTTCTCATCTCCCCACAGACATTTTGGCGCGAAGTCTACGCCTGTACCTGTCGCTGTTTGCTGATCGATACTAGCATGCTCAATAGAAAACATGTTCACACTTGCTTATGAGTATTCCCTCTCCTACACTCGCCAGAGGTAGCATGCTCAATAATCGACCGTCGTTCCGGTTTGTGTGCTTGCGTCTTTAAGCATGCTCGATATAAGTTCGACACACATGTCACTTGGCAGTAATTGTTCAATAATAGCATGCTTTCGTGTTACGTAATAGCATGTGCCTTAAGCGAGGAAGAAACCATTTGTCCTCCGTATTGTCATCTGTACATGATAGCTGCTGGGACTCGTTGACAGACCTAATAATATTTTATTTACCTTATTCTTTAAAAATATTCCGTAAAAACAACTGAGAATTATATCCAAAACAACGTTTTTCCGATGTAAACATTAAAGTGACGCAGTGGTCCAAGAAAATACGCGACTATATACGCGGCACAAGTTGTTTGAACTGTCGTCTAGAAGGAAAACCCACTAAATCATTGGGCTGTATGCCCTGAATTCTTGAAACATTGAATTTTGAGTGAAAAACCACCGTTTAGACTGTTAATGTTACATATAGATCTCGTTTTGCAATTAGGATGTTAATGCCTTTTATTTGATGGTTGCGTTAGTTTAAAAAAAAAATCTAATCTTTGCAGTACAGATTATGTAGTTGGCACAAAATTCTGTATCGTAGTTCTTAAGACGGTCACTGTCTTCATTAAAAAAAAAAGAGGTAGGTGGTATAAATAAACACATAGTAGAAAATTCCTCGACCCAAAATTGATACAAAACATTTTCCCAGAAAATGTCACGTAGGTGGGGTTGTCTTTCTACCGTGACATTAATTGCTTAATTTTTCCAGTTTTATGGAGAATTTCTTATTAATTCAATTTAGTTTGAGTATTTCCAAATTATACTTTTTGGGTAGATTAGTTTTAGTCCTAAGTGTAGTATTAATCACTCGCTAAGTTTTTCTGTTCTATCTTCATGTTTTTTACTAATATTTTACAAAAAAAAACCTTAAAGTTAATATGCTGTACCTTTCTATGTTCCCTACTTTGCCCTTTAGTAAGGAAATGTGTTGCAGAATTTCAAATCTACGTTGTTGGCCATGAATGATAGACAATTTCGCGATATTAAATTTTAAGTCTCAATTAGCTAAACTGTAATGGTAAACGAGACATTAGCCAGAAACTGAATGACAAGAGGAATAATTATATGCAACAAATTGGTTACATAGAGCAAGCAGTGTTCCGATACTCGCACTTCGCGATTCTCCTTACCCGAAATTGCACTAGGGCATGGTACTCTACACAGCTTCCACCCCCTCCTCCCCCCCATCCTTACCCTGTTCTGCTGTGAATATCGTGATGGGTGTTAAATATCCTAAAATGTAATGTTGTTTAATATATGTTCACAACCTCTACCATACATTATTTAAAATGCAATACTTTTGGCAGATATTTTCAGACGTAATTGCCTGTTGGCTCGTTTGCTTGTGACCCTTTTGTCCCAGGGCAGCATTTCGCTTCCACAATGGACAGCTTCCGTTCCTTTCACGAAGTGACTTGAAGACAGCGCAGCTGCAGAAAACGCACTTCCTGAGTGCGCTAGGCCATTGTGGGCTCAACCGTTGACGATTGTCGATAATCCACCGTTCTGACCATACTGACTTCATTGTCAATTGTAGCAAGACCTTTGTCATGTTACATTAAGCGAAACCTGCACCTAACTAGAAGAGGGTTTACTGGATTCAAATGAGATGCTAACTAGAGCTGTACGGATCCCTCTTAAAATTGTAATGGAGTTAGATCTGTCGGTTTTTTGTGTAGATTCTGGCCAAGAGGATGAGAGTAAACCTGATGGTATACAGTAGTGCTACTAGTGGACTGTAACAGTATAACGAATAAAGTTGTAGAGTTCATTAACTTATGGATATCACAAACTACAAATACGGAGCCTCATTATTGTCTACAGGATAACATTCTGGACAGCGATGTTTTCTTAGCTTGAAGAATGAATTCTTATTGATGCTTGATACCTGTTTAAGGACCGAGGTTGCGGTAGGAATAAGTAATAGCGTAGCAGTTGTGATTGATGTCCTCGAAATTATTAGATTTATAGGAAAGGTTAATTATGTAGGTCACCAACGTATTGGACAGGAACTGCGAATAATAAAGACATACTAAGACAGAGAGAGGAAATGTTTAATGCAAAATTAAAAATAAATATAGTAGGGAGACGGTGAATCTAAAAAGATAGGTAACAAGAGTACATAGCAACAAGTGGTAGAGAATAATTGAAACAACAAAACAAGGAGTTAATAGTAGCAAAGGAGCAAGCAAAGGATTCATTCACTAAAAAACATGGGTGTAGAAGAAACATACAATGATGTTACTATAAATGTCTATTCCTATTTAACGAAACAGGGGTATAAGAAGGCTTTTATCTATCAGAAGTGATATAACTTAGAGTTCATGTAAAAGAAGGAAATGGTAGCATCTGGTTTAATAACACCATTAAATACTGTGAACATATTTATTTGTAAGCCGGTTTGGACTGGATGAAGGTATCAAGGGACGAACGGAAAACTTCTTGGGGGAAATGAAATGTCACCATCTGTTTGTGATACGGGTAACCTTTATCGTGTATGACAAGTATATTTCCGTTTGGGGTATAAACTGGGAACCGCTACTGCAATCGCGTAGGTGAATACCGAAACAGGTTCGCAGGGCTCGGAATTAGAGCCTGTACCTTCCCGGTCCTTTAACGCGCACAATCTCACTGGTGGGTTTCATGGTGATTAAAATTTATGTTCCTACCACATGGAAGTATTACGCTGGTATGTTTTTCCTCGGCTTCATAAAGACAGTTAATAATGTTACTTTTCAACCCGCCATAATGATAGCTCCGGTATATGAAGCCAATCCCATACATTTACTTCGTTTTATACTCGTAGATGCTGTTCACTCACATCATTGCAGTTATGAATAATATATAAAGAGGAAATACTGAAAAATCTTAACATCTGATGTGGGGGATCTCTACATACCTGTATACCATTATGCTTACGAAAGCCGAATTATATAACTAGAGTAATTATACGTATGTCTCATATTATTTACTGTAGTCTATCTACTGTAAATTGATAAACGGTAATACGACCGAGCATGAAGATTAGCGGGTCTGCAAGTCGGGAGGATGCTTGTTCAACCCTCAGGTATTCGTTTTTCAATTCCAAGTGAATAGCAGGATGGTTTCCCTCAAAAGGCCGTGACCGACTTGCTCTCCTGGTTATAATCACCCCACCCAAAGATAATAAAAAATTAACATCTTTGTTACAAATATTTAATCAGAGTATTAGAGTAGCGTGAAACCTCATCAAGAAATTGTCTCTAACAGCATGTAATGTTAATGCTATTATTCTCTTCCACGTTAACTCAGACTGTAACGAATTTAGCAATACAAAAGCATTTGTCAAAGAATCTTGATTGAAGGATTTTCGGTGGTTCTGTGAATCTCCTCGTGCGAATCCAACTACTGGAAGCTTGCGTGCGGCGAACAGCTGCGTGGTCGGTCATATCTGGATGTATTAAATTTCAATGCAGCGGTTTTTACTCTACTGAATCCAGGTTAACAAGATTTTTTGTAAGAATCCGTGTAGATTGTACGAAGCTAAAACTCCGATACTGGATGTTAAGTATTTTTTGGATGTAATGATAAATGAAGGCCGGCAGAGCGCAAGTCGCCCTCAAGGTAGTAATTAGCGGCGACTTTGAATTGCTTCAAATAATTACGATACACAATCAAGCAGCGCCTCTCATCAGATAGGAAGAGAAATGCGGCAGGTTTTAGTCGGTTCCCACAGCGATAGTCTACTTCAGATTCGTTACGGTAGTAGCTCATTATTTCTTATACTGTTATTAACAGGTGTCTACAAAATATTTGACGTTTTTACACTACTGTTACGCAATCTGATCAAATTCCAAAATATAAGATTAATTTTCGCCACTGAGTTAAAGTAATGGTGCTGCTCGTAAGAATGCATACTAACAACAAATACCTCACTTTTTTATTTTTTTGTTGAGGCAAAAGCGAAATGCTGCTATACTCTAGCTCGATCCTAACACCGACGTAACTAGTACGTTAAATATTTGTCCTATCGATGAACAATGTTTTGTATTTTACATATTTTGCAGATTTACTTACTGCAATTCAGCACAAACCAAAAATCAACGCTAAGTCTATATTTAAAGTAATTTTATTTTTCTAACGTATGTTAGTAACATTAAGATCATTCCAGCCCAATACTGAAGTTCTTCAAATATATTCTCCGATACTCGATTCTGTCTTGAGGACTGTTTTGTATGAATAGAACAAGTTCGACAAATCAAGATTCAGAAATTGTGCATGAATATGATTTTTTCCCCCTATAAAATGCATTTGCAAAATACGTACTAAGAGATATTGAGCACTGCTTTTTAAAGTTTACTTGTTATTTTCTCAGGTTTATATCATTTAAACCCATAATTTTCGAATGTGAAGAATTTTCAAAACTCTACGAAATTTATAAATCAATTCTTCATGAGGTGAAATCTGCTTCGTATTATAGTATCGAAAGTCAACACTATCTTCTAAGCTTTCTCCGTAAACTCTTTCTTTCTTTCGGCCTTAATCAGTGTCCCGGCTTCAATGTTTAAGTGCTGCGCTTCATCCATGCAGATTCAAAATGTTTGTATCAATATGAGCAAATGTTTGGTTCTCAACCAAAGGTTGGTTGGTTCCTCGTGAAGAAGGCGTAATAAGCCAGAGTGTCAGGGGTAGGACGGCCAGTTCCTTTCTCTGGGACATTCAGCTTAACGTGGAATACAAACCACGGAGCGATCTGGTCTACAGCATATGAATAGAGAATTGGTAGCAAAGTTCGTAAAATTACTCTCCATAGTGGAATCCAAACCCAGGACCTAGAGTTCAGGTGGTGTACACCTTATCCACTGAGCCACCAGAACGCTTCTAAAACACTTATATTCAAGAAACATCTTTACCAAACGACACCAGTATAAATTTGGTCCTCACTTAGTGTCTATTTTACTTCCCAATTAATAGAATTGTGTGTAAAACTTCTGATTGCATATGTTAGAATTTTGACCTTTCCACAATCGCTCCTCTTCACTTTTTTGTTTTTGTTTTATCTGCTTAACGTCTCTCTAACAGCGAGGTCTTTAGAGACTGGATAGGATGGGGGCAAGGAATGGAAAGGAATTCGGCCATGGCCTTTTGAAGGGAGCATCCCGGCATTTGCCTGGAGTGATTTGGGAAACCATGGAAAACCCAAATCTGGATGCCCGGACGGGGGATTCGAACCGCCGTCCTCCCGAATGCGAGGCCAGAACCGCTAGCCGTTACACCACCACGCTCGGTCCCTGTTCACTAGATCTTTATGTACAATCGTGTCTTGGCTGAGTTGAAAAGCCTTACAGCTACAATAAAAATAAATACTGACAATTTGACTCGCTGTTGTTAATGATTAGATCAAATTTCCAAGGCTAAATTTCACGCCATTCTCTAATTTACAGCTATATTCACTATTAACACGCAAGACAGTATTATCAAGTAGCAACATGCTATTTCTTTATTTTTATCACACACCATTTTTGTATACTTGATTGCTTCCTGTCCGAAGAACTTGAATTATAATGGTAACAGATCGACGCTAGTCTCATCCGTTTTATTAGCGATACATCTACGTGCACACGGGGATGTGCAAGACCGCAGTTGGAAACCACGAACTTGGCGCAACAGATTTTCGGTTTACGTCTGGCAAATGCTCCTTCTCTCTTCGAGTGTCACAATGAGTAAAAACGCTGCTGAAAGTTTTGGTTACGAAAAAGTGGGCAGTGTGACGAACCACAAGTGCAATAGGTTCCAAATCAATCGAAGGGATCGTGTTGTACCGGGAATCTGAATGTAACTTCTTCGATGGAGGATTTGAGTGAAATATACAAGCGCCAAACACCCCTCCGATCCAAGTAACGTTACGTGCTACTTTTTATACAAGTGTGGTGGTCCAGAAACGTTTGTTCTGGAGCGCTATCTTTTTTTTACTGCCGTTTGTGTTTGGCACCATTTGATGCACAGTAGTGTGATATTCTGTGCAGTATGGGAGCGGACAATCGTGTCTTCTGCTGTGTCAATGCGAAGGGTGTTCGGCTAACCGTTTCAGCATTTGCAGTGTCCTTATTTTGAAGCTATAATTTCAGTTCAGCTGTCTAAAAAATAACAGAAAATATACAACAGGAGAATGAATTTGTGCAATAAGTATAATTTACATAATAGCCTATGTCCTCTATTAAATCCTTAATATATACGAGTAAACTATAGGAACTGTTAATTCATAGTTTCAAGCTGAAATAATTGGATAGTTTCCTGGATAAAATCTACTTTTTTCCCCCTCCAGCATATGATCTTGTTGACATTGGGTGTTTGATACGGAAGTTTTTAAATACCGCAGTTATTTATTTAGGGGGCATCCATAAATTACTTGAGCGGTTTTTCCGGATTTCCGGACCCCCCCCCCTCTCTGGTGAGACTTTGAGATATCTGGTCCTACCCGCCCCCCCTCCCCCTTTCTGGTGAGGTGAGATCTGGTTCCGAGACACACCACCCTAGAAATCGCCCTCCCAACTTTTTGATACCCTTTTTTTTTTTTTTTTTTTTTTAAAGCTCTGCAGTTCAACAAAAATTTGCAAAACTTTACGTGAGGTTTCCGATGAGCCCCCCTCCTCCCACTTCCCCCTTGGTGAAATTTGTTGAGATTTCGCCGGACCCCCCCCCCCCCCCATTTCACCTCACGAAATTTATGGACACCCCCTTATCGTTTAATATTTTACAAGATATAGTCTACAAAACATGAGGAAAGATGGACATACCACAAACCTGAACAGTTTTATCTCTCTAGATCTAGTGTTTTTTATCCAATCAACCGCATCGTGCATTTCCGCAATTGTTCCATTTGCAGAATATACCCAGTCCGATTTGTGTAACAAGTAGCCGCATCCGCCTTGTCCTGTTAGAGTCCGATTGATGATTCTCCATTGCCATCTGGGAAGTTCGATTCCTTGTAACGGTACTGGTAGGGTCCTCAACAAGATGTTTATTGGCAGCTGAAGACTGCTCCCATTGAGTTATCCACAACTTGTTGATGTTGAGTGCTCTGTTAGGTTGATTTCTGTGCGCCACAGCGGTTTCCTCGAATTCAATCGTTGGTGCTTTGCTTGAGTAATGTCTTGCTGCATAGGCTGACAGGCGGTGTGTGTGTTGTTTCAGATGACCGGCAAGCGCAGCCGCAGCTTTAAATGCGCCGTGCACCACCGGGACCGCGAGGTGTGCAGCGAGAACGACTTCCACGTGCTGGTGCACGAGCCGCCCGTCTTCCGCAGGTAACTATCACAAAAACTCGGATTATTATATACGCCAATATAAAAATTATTTGTAAATGAAACTCATTCTGTTAACAATTATTCTATAAGCATTGAATTTCAGCATTGTGGAATGGGCCATCGACAGTGACATGTAAATGTACATGGTGGTGTTAGTGAAAAGTTTCATTATTTGTATATATAGCAAACTATTATCAAAGAACCCCCTGTTTACAAACTTGGCAGAATCAGTTCCATGCTGGTTGAGAACACCGTATTTTCACTTCTGTAAATTTGATGCTGTGGTTCAACATGTGAAGCCATATTAATGAAAAAATATTAGACCAACAAAGAAATAGTGAAATAGTAACCTTCGCAAAAATACAAGGAGCAATAATGAACCACAACATCTAATAGGTTTCTATAGAGGTGCAAATAGAGGTTGGAAATAGTGTTATTCGCATTTAGCCTCTTTGAACCAAATGTCGACCTCTCCTTGACGTGGTGCACCCCGTTTACATGGACGAGGCTCTGACGACTTGATTCCCGATAAGAGTAATCACCCACTGCTTGCTAACGGGCTACTGAAAAGAGGGCGGAAGAGCGAGGAACTGTCCAATGCACCTTTTGCCCTTGCTCCTACAGTTGAATGAATCAAAAATGATCAGCAGCATGGGGTAGCAGAAGGCAATGGGAAGCCACTGCATTAAAGACCCAGAGGGTATCCCGAGGACATGTAACCCTCTCAAAATGCATATAGAATGATGGTTTCTTCCCGGATAAAATATTCCGGAGGTAAAATAGTCAACCGGTCGGATCTCCGGTTGTGCACTTCTCTTACACTACCGGTTTGAGCGCCAGCGTGTCGTGGCTAATCTATAACGTGTCAATCATTGAGTTTTAAATCGAGCTACCATCTGCCCCGTACTGCGGATCCCTAAATGCGCGAGTTTCTGCTACCACTCACCCATTTTTCTGATTTGTTGCTTCAGCAGAGACTGAAATTGCTAGCAGTTAGCAAAGTGCACGGAGCTTGAAGAGTTGCGTGTCATCAGAGATAAAGTAAGAGGTATAACCAATACTTTTTTTAACCTGTTATTAATAGTATGAACATCTGTTAGTATCTTGGTTAATATGTTGTAGTATTCCGTTACCACAAAGCAGGTGGGAAATAATAGTGCTTCCAAAAAATAAAACATGTTTAGCGTTACAAAATACTTCAGTGCGTTTGTGAAGCAGACTAATTAAATAAAAGAATAAGACGGAACATTTACCGACAAATTTAATAAGGAAATAAAAATTGTAAGTAAAGTGAAGTAGTTATTTATAACATTTAATAACACATTAGCGTTATTATTATTATTCACAGAAAGATTCTATAGCTGTATTAAAAGTGTACATAACTTGCTTTAGGGCACCGATGATCTGATGAACTCAAAACGTGTATTTAGGGGACTTGTACGTGAATAACTGTCAAAAAAAATCGATTTTTCAATTTTTGTTTTAAAAAATTCGCTGTAGTTTTCTGAGCAAGAAAAGGTTTACTTCAAGGAAATTGGACCATAGGAAGCCCCAAAATTACAGAATTTTAAAAATGGCTGCACACACGACTACGTCCCGGTGCCACACAGACAGCTCTGTCAAAAAGAGAATTTTGGTATAACTTATTTTGTACAATGAAATTATTCTACAGACTTTAGTAGACATAGCAAATGACAGTATGAGAAATGCTGGTCAGGAAAGTGTGGCCATGAATGATGGCAATACATGCATGGCTGCAGCCCTAGATGCATCCAAGCAACGAAGAGGCCATAGTGCTCTAAATGGCGTAGTGACAGCTACCCCCTTGGACAGTGGTAAACTCATTGATGTAGAATGTATTACCAAGTACTGTCATGGTTGTACTAGTGGATCTATAAATCATAAATTTTTGGTTTACCTTAGTGGTTATAGTGCAAGGATGGAGTCTGAAGGTGTTGTGAAGATATTTCACAGGTCATTGCAGAAATATGGTGTGGTGTATACATCTTACCTAGGAAATGGAGATTCAAAAGGGTACCAAAAAGTATATGAATCCAAACCATATGGTGACATAAAAATTGAAAAAATGGAATGTGTTGGACATGTTCAGAAAAGGTTAGGTACAAGATTGAGAAATTTGAAGAAGAATTTGAAGGGAAAAAAATTATCTGATGGTAAGTGTATTAGTGGACGTGGTCGGCTTACAGATGAAGAAATAGACAGGTTGCAGTATTATTACGGACAAGCCATAAGACAAAATAAAAACAATCTTGACAGAATGAAAAAGGCAGTTTGGGCTACCTTTTTTCATAAAGGATCCACAGATGACAACCCGTGTCATGCATTGTGTTCACCTGGCTGAGAGTCATGGTGTGCCTAACAGAGGGCTCTCACTCAAGGTGAGATCTACAAATATAAACACTCTTTGCCATTTGTTATAATGGAAGTTGTAAAACCTATATATAGGGATCTTAGTGACACAAGATTATTAGAGAAATGTTTACCTGGTAGAGCTCATAACCCAAATGAAAGTTTTAACAACTGTATATGGGAACGGATACCAAAAACTGTTCTTGTAGGACTGAATACTTTAAAAATAGGTGTCCTGGATGCTGTCCCCTGTTTAAATTATGGTGCAGTGTCAAGGTGTAAGGTAATGGAATTGATGGGAGGCCTGGTGGACTAAATATGCGTAGGGCTCTAATTGCCATTGATCACAGGAGACTCATTGAAGCAGAGAAATCAGTATTGGGAGCCATTAAAGAAGCAAGAATAAGTAGTAGTCTGAAAAAGAGAAGAGAGGAAGAACAATACAGGAAACAACATGAATATGGACCTGGGATGCATTAGAGCTATGCAAGTTTAGTAGAAAAACAAGTTTTTACTTTAACTTGAATTTCCCGAAAGTTATATTGTTTAATGTTCTGGTACACATAAGCTGAAAACTATTAAAGATAGGTAGCTGGAATTTTGTATACTCTTTTCAATCATACTTAACTAAAAAGTAGACCACTCTTGTTACTTAAGTTAGAAAATTAAATATTTTTTAATGAGAAGCTATGAGTTCAAATCTAACATTTCTAATAGTCAAATTTAAAAAAATTATTAACCAATAGCTTAGGACAGTACAATCTTTATAATGGTCTATTTTAAAGATAATAGTGTAAATAAATTCCAGGGAAAAAATTCAAGCTTCTACTCTGTTTTTATATTGAGATACGTGTACCTATGATGTGTATAAATAATTTACTTGCTTTATTTCACATGCAACACAAAATATAATTAATAAAAAAGTTTCAAACCAATGCTGTAGTTCATACATCAAAATTCTCCAAAAATTTGTTTCAAAATATGGTTAATATTTCATGGGATTATGATGAGCTTGTGGTGAGCTACACTATTTAGAACACTGACATAATTTTCAAAATTTTCCCTGGTGTTCACAGACCAGTCCCCTTACTGCAATAGTCGAATAAAGAAAACCCTAGGAACACCAGTTAAGAATAATGGCCAAAGTAGCAACACGATAAAGCTCATCTTACGTTGTATTGTACTATAGAGTAAAGAAATTTGGTATACCAAATGAAGATAAACACAGAAATCGTGAAACATTCAGATTATAACTGTTTCGCATTGCGTATAATTAAGAGGTAATTGCACAATTCCTACGAATGAACGAGTGGTATCTTGCGCCGGTCGAACTTGCTTAGGATAACAGATTAACTCGATACAAACATGACAGTACATAGAAATTCATCTCCCCGACATCACTTTGTAGTGAAATTTTCGCCTGCAGCTCCAGAAAAAGTCTTACTTCTTCGCAAAATGCGAGTAAAATAAAGATACAGTTGGTAGATTCCTGATGAAAATTGAATTTTTTCAGTGCTGGATGTGAAGCAAACTTAACGAATTGTTTGATTCCTGGTTTTGGCATGTGAGGATCAGCTGTTGGCTGCCGAAATAGCCAGCGGCCTATCTTGGGGCCGCCGCCTGCTGCCAACAGTGAAAGTGATCAGCTGTTCCCGCAAGGTCAACCGGCTCGCTCTGACGTATCGCCAACGCGTCTACAATATTTGACAGTTTGACATTGCTCGAAAAGTCATTCTGTTAGAAACGCTCGAGAGTCAACAAGAGAAACTTTTAAAATAATTACCAGCTGTTCTGGTTGGTCAGAATGCCAGACAGCTAAGTCCTGTTTCGGTTTAACTCTTCTGATAATTTTGCGTTCATTGGATGCAATGGTGGAGGGAACAGTCAAAGATAAAAACTGCAAAGGAGATTCGAAAACATAAATCAGGTAATTGAGGTGTAATGGGGTATGTTGAGAAGAATAGGCCAGCGAAAGATAGGAAAAAATGGAGAATTGCATCAAACCATTCAAGAGGCAGGTGACAGCAAAAAAAAAAAAAAAAAGGGGGAGGAGGTATAGATGTATTTGAGAGTTGACATGGTTCTCGAAAGTGTAGTTAATAGGGAAAAACAATTGTAAAGGTTTCCCACTTTCTTTTTTGAAATATCAGTACCGAAATGACGACGGAACATACTGTACTGAAAATACGGTTTGATGCATTCAGTCTAAAAAGTCAGATAATGTAAACTAAAATTTAAATGAAGATAAACCCTGTTAGATATTTAGATCTGGCATTCTGAGTGAATACCGAAGAATTCAGTTACATGCGCCTCCCAAAATATTATGCTAATTATATGGAAGGCTAGAAAGAATTAGAATATGGTATTTCTAGCTTTGGTGCTTATCAAGGTGAAATGTATGGTAACAAAACAATAACGACTGCTGCCGATGTCCGTTTTTGGAAGAGGGCGGCCTGCGAGCAGCAAGTTTTAAGTCTCCGTGGGTTCATCTGCCGCCTTCGTTGCCAAACCTTTGCGGCGGCGTTTTTATTTCTTCTGAAGTATTTGGTTCGCTGCCGAGATGTTATAAGCACTTACATACTTGATTCTGTTTACAAATATTGACGTTAGCAAGGCAATTATTACGAAAAATAAGAAAATGTGAGACCTAGGTAATTGGTAACTGTACCGAAATGAATTGCAATATAAGTAATCTAAGTATTACAAATCGATAGAATTAAATCTTAAGAAGTTCCTGCTTATGTCTACTTCCCAAAATGGCTTGATTAATTTTCATTCCGCCTCGTATGAAAGAGTCAGATTTGTGATTTCCTGACTGGTCGATCAAGTTATGTGAAAAAGGCGCAGTTTGTCTTAACCCAGACGTTAAGCTGAGCAATCCGCAAGAAAATAATAGGACCACTTCTTAATTTTATAAACGTTGTTGGAGGCAGTGCTTAAGACTTTACTGAAGTGCCTTTATCTCGGGGAAGAAAAGAATTCTATTAATTCACTGTAATCTTGACGTTATGTTGGCATGCTGCTATAAATTACAACTTAAACTGAATTACAAAATACTCTTTTTACATACGAACAAAGTAAGCTGCACGGCTATTGACAACGTTGATTCATTCAGTATTTGGGCGTAACAGCGCAGCATGAAGTTGGTTCAGTACATATTTTGATAAAGGTAAAAATAACTATTTGTACTCTACGATTCACAAATACAATTTTCAAGAATTGTAACGCATATTCAAAGGAAGTCGCTTGTAAAACTGTTGTATGTCCTCCTCTAGACCACTGTTAAAATGTATATACAAGATGTAAAGAGAAAAACTTGGATTGTCACTGCTTGCCATGAGTATTACGAAAGTTAATAGATTTGTTGCAAAGGTTAAGCTGAAATTAGCTCGCAGGCAAACGACGTAGTTTTCAAATTGAATTTATCGTAAAAAATGCAAAAATCGATGTTCATTAACAAATTCCGAAAAATACCTCTCTACAACGAATTAGAATCCCAGTGTAATAAGTGGTAAGACAAGGGAAATGAGAGGCTCGGCATGTTGACTCAGACTGTGGAGGCTTCAGCCTGTAGAGGTCAGCGTGCGGAGGCACAGCCTGTGGGGGCTGAGCTTGTCAATTACTCGTGCTATAGAGGCAGAAAGTAGAGATAGTAGGTTGGAGGAAGTTGAGAAGGATGGTTGGGAGCTGGTAACAGGTAGTAGGAGAAATATAGTTAATAGGATGAAGGCCACACACTTTACAAATTGTGGGGAAAAATAGGTTTGACCTGTTGCGAGAGTCGGGAGGAGCAGAGCGTCATGTAGGTATAGGAGTAGGTATAGATGCAGCAGGCCTTTCGTAATAAGGGCGTGTAAGGCAAGAATGGTAAAAACAGGGTTCTTCTCCTACGTAGTAGCCATAGGGAGATGTGTAGGCCCTCTTCTGCAGGATCAGTTAGGTACAGGTTACCAGATCACAAGTTTTTTCAAACCTAGTGCAACGTTAGGTCAGGTAATAGAGGATAGGTTCACTTTGTAGGAGTTTCACCAAGAACGATAGAGTAGTGATAGTGGGAGGTACGGGGAAATAGTATTGATAGAAAAGCGAGTTATAGTATAGAGAAAGACCTGAGGAAGGTGGTGAAGAAGGCACAGCATACCAGGGTGGAGCTCATGCAAGTCCTAAGTCGCCATGACCGGCCACAATTGAAATATACTGTGAGACGGGTAAATGTGGAAACGGAAGTAATACTTGTGAAAGGCATTAGATCCATCTTGGGGGTTGTGCCTGTGAACACCATTGGGTTTCACTAGGCATGGCCTACACCTAAATAGTAGGGGCAAGGGATACTTTGAGTTGTTAGCTAAAGTAATAATGGAGCCGATTTACAGTGATGATGGGATCAGGACTGTGCGTTTTTTAGGATAGGGGCTGTTGGTGAAGGGATAGAAATAGATGATCAAAGTGATACTGATGTTAAAGAAATATATGATGTTGCTGAAACAATAAATGACTGGGGTAAAACTGGAAAGGAGGAGGTTAGTGCTGTAAATATAAAACCAGTAATAAGGGTGTTACTGATGAACTGTAGAAGTATAATGAACAAAGTAATCGAATTTGCAAACTTAATAGAGATATACGAACCACAAGTAATAATTGGGGTAGAGGGCTGGTTAAAAGAAGTAGTACTAGACAGTGAGGTTTTTCCTGATGGTTACAGAGTGTACCGCAGAGATAGAGGAGCAATTGGAGGAGTTTTCATACTTCATACTACATACTACTTAGCAAAAACTACCACTGTTCACTGGTGTTCATAGATCAAGTCAATGAGTTATTTTGGGTAGATTTCTGGGGATACTAAAAAAGAAAATATCAGGGTGTTGGCTGCTTACCGCAGTGGAGGAATGATAGATGAAGATGAGGCTCTTGGGGAGAAATTAAATTCATATTCCGATTTCAGAGGTGAAAATAGAATTGTCATTATTGATGGGGATTTAAATTTACCAAGAGTAAACTGGGTAGGAAATAAGATTAATAACACAAGGGAACAGAGATTTGCAAATACCTTAATAAGGCAAGGAGGATTTACACAAGTGGCAGAGCAAAACACTAGGGGACAAAATATTTGGGATATATTCCTAATAAAGCCCTATGACAACCTTGTGCAGTGTCAAGTAACCGAAGGAATAAGTGACCATGAAGCAGTTCTGATGGATATTAGAGGATTCAGTGAACCAGCAGCAAAAATTGAAGGGGGAAATAGGTAAAACTATAAAAAGGCACAAATTTCGAATTTAAAGAGATATTTCAGAGAACGTTTCACCAAATGGACGGAAGGCACAAGTACAATAGGGTCAAGGTGGGAAGAGTTCAAGGAGATAATAAGAAAGGGGGAAGAATATTTTATTCCGAAACAGAAAATAAAGAGAAGTAGAGAACCTGTGCACTATAATAGGGAGGTGAGGAGGTTAAAGAGGTTGGTAAGAAGAGAATATAATAGAGTTAATAGACAGCAAGGTAGTAGGGAATATTTAAAACAACTAAATAAGGACTTAATAGCAGCTAAGAAGGTGGCTAAAGATGGGTTCATGACGAGCATTGTCAGTGCAGGAGGACCATTGACTGATGAATTTACAAATTTCTATGGCTATGTTAGAAAACTGAGGGGAAGGGATGTTGTTGAGACGCTTATAGATAAAGATGGAGAAGAAGCTAGTGAGTATTTGAAAAAGCAGGAATTATAATTAACTGGATTAGTGAGAGCAGTAGGGACCATGAATTAGAAACAGGAGGGTCTAACTCGGAAAACTAGCTTAACAACAGTTAGAAACGAACAGACAAAAAAATTTGAAATTCGTGCTGAGGATATCATGAAGGAAATAAGAAAGAAGAAAAAACATACAGGGGCTAGTGTTGATAATATTACTACAGATATCTTAAAGATAGCCGGATGTTAAATTATACCTTACCTTGAAATATTATTTAAATTGAGTCTGGACACTTGCTGCTTACCAGAGGACTGGAAAAGTGCGACAGTAGTGCCGGTACATAAAGAGAGGTGCGAAATAGTCGAAAAATACAGGCCGATTAGTTTGACATCAGTGATAGATAAATTAATGGAGAGGTTGATATGCAACCACATCAGAAATATATGTGAGAAGCGTAAGTGGTTTTCAAATAGGCAAAATGGCTGTAGGCAAGGATATTCATGCGAATCTCTGTTGGTGGGATATATGCAAGATATTTCAGATGAAATGGACAAGCGAGGCTAAATTGACAGTGTAGTACTAGATATTTCAAATGGTAGTAAATAAGCTAAAAACTATTGGAGTGGATGAGAAAGTGATTTGCTGGGTAGAAGAATTTTTTAAAGGTAGAAAACAAAGTTAGGGTATAAAATGCAGTATCAGAAGAAGTGGAAGTAAAAATGGGAGTGCCACAGGGTAGCATATTGTGACCATTGCTATTTATTATTATAATGAATAGGTAACTGTGTTGATGGTTTCATATAAGAAATTAGATTGTTTGCAGTTGATATAATGCTATATAAAAGGATCAAAACGGTAGAGGACTGTAAACAGCTCGAGGGTGATCTGGACAAGATATCTAGTTTGATTGGTAAACATTGGATGAAGATAAATGCAAAGAAGGGTCAGCTTATTAGATACGCAGATAAAAAACTAAAGATTGATTATGAATACAAGCTAGGGAACCGGTTGCATGTTGAAGATTTGAAAATGTAAATATCTTGGTATTACATTTAATAACATGCTTAACTGGCAGGACACATTGGTCAGGTAGTAGGAAAATTTTTCAAAATTCCGCACTTGTTGGAGAGATTGATGAGGTGATGTACTAGATAAGTAAAGGAATTGGATTACAAAACTTTGGCTTGAATATGGTAGTGTTGTATGGGGCCCACATTTGCTTATCAAATACAGGAGTTGGAGAGGGTGCAAAAAAGGGCTGCTAGATTTGTTTCTGGAAATTACCGCAGAATGCAATCGGTAAGAGATATGATAAAAGAGCTGGAATTGGATTCATTCGAAGACAGGAGGGTGAAGAGAGTCATGGGAGTGTACAAGTCGTATATTGGTGATAAGGCATGGAAAGATATTGATGTAATAATTAAAAGTAATGCACTGAAGGGAAAAGATGACCATGACCACAAGCTGGCACTCGATTTCAGGCACAAGGGTGTAGGAAGAGTCTCTTTTCTGGATAAGGGTGTCCGGGATTGGAATACGTTACCAAGAGAAATGATGAATAATTTACCAAAATGGTTGAATGATTTTAAAACCAAAATTTGCAGAGGGCAAATGTAGGTGGCTGCAGGAAACGAGAAAGATGGGTATGTATGGAAGTTTCCACCGGAGCGTGCGCTTCATCACAATTTAAATATTATTATTATTATTATGAGGTAACACGATGATGTTTGTATGGTAATCATTCTTCCCTCTTACTATTGGGGATTGGATATCGCAGATTAGACGTCAGAGGGGAAATGTCAGTTAACATTTTCCCGGTTTAAGTATCATGAGCATTATTGGCTTTCCATGTACTACATCTAACTTTCATATCAATATCAAACGGTTCATCGTTGTCGGTAAATACTTTATATTCGCCGAGCACTGTCTTTCTTCCCCAAATGACTCCAAAGCAACGTTTATCGCATGAGTAACACACTGGATCTCATTGTTGTTGAGTAGACGTGATTTAGGGATTCTGAGCCAGTTTGTTTACAATTGGCACTGTACCGTTGGGCCACAGGACGCCACCGATTTCCGCGCTGCGGCCACACTCGCCTCGCACCGCGTCCCCTTGCCAGCTGTCTGAATTGGCAGCGGTCTAAAGTGCGCAGAGTTGAATATGTTTCCAACTACGTAGCTTAAATAGCTTCCATCTGTCAATGGTTACTCCATATGGTGCTCTGACGTCACGCCATTTTGGTTCGTTTGTTAAATACACTCCGCCTACTTTTGGCGTTATGAAGGTGTTTACACCCGCTAATTCAGGTAATTAATGTAAGTTATTTTGACAAATGATCAGCGTGCCTTTCGTTTCTCTTGGTTTGACTTTCATACAGGGCTGGCGCTAGGATTTGGGCCCGGGGTAACCAGTTGGGGGCCCTTGGCGAATTCATCAGTTCATCAGTTAGGGCCCTCCCCGAGACCAAAATGGTGTATAACTTGTCGAATGGATGCCCCTAAAGATGGTGATCGGGCCCCTAATCTGCCGGGCGGATCCGGGTAAATTTAATCCGGTTAACCCCCTCCCCCCCTCCCCCAACGCCGACCATGCTTTCATACATGTTAGACGAAGAGGTACGTGACATACCCACGTGTTATCGTGATCGAAAATATGACGACGCACGTGTTTTAATTGCCACTGCACATTTACGAGGACTTGGTTCGAAATCGATCAGCGGGTTCATACTCCTGTATTAATTTTATTATTATTAACATTGTCCTCATAAGTTAATTACAATTTCATATTACTTTAATCTTTTTAATGGAAAAACCTGGTGTCGTTGTTAAAACTGATGACTTTATTTATTAGACTGTTACCCTGTTACAGTCCGCGTTATCTGATAGACAAAGTTTAGGTCCTCCACGTATTCGCATCAGTGCAGTTAATAGAAACTACTGGAACCTAAATTCCAATTCTCGAGATGAGGTGAACGCAGATGCATTCTCACTACGGAGGTTGGAAGAACAACTTTTTATCGTGGTTGTAACATGTCAGCGGATGGATGAAAGTGTTCAGCAATTAATCACAGTGGATTGTAAAAGTCTGAACTGACTCGGTGGTCTCGCGTTCGCAGCTGGAATTTTAATTTTGTGATACGGCTTTACTCTGAATTAAATAAACCGAAAGATTACTTATACTGCATGCAGACACCTTTGAGAGAGACTCCAAAATTTAACGCTAGGGAAATTAGTTAGCTGTGTGAATGATAACACTTCAATTGTTCTTCTGGTGGTGTCTGTTCGCAGCATTGTAAGCCCTTCCTGAGGGCAGCTGTGGCGTAGTTAGTTATGGGGACATCCATAAATTACGTGAGGTGTTTTTTCTGATTTCCGGACCCCCCCCCCCCCCCCTGAGACTTCTTGAGATCTGGCCCTACCCCTCCCCCTCTCTGGTGAGATCTGGTCCGTGAGACACCCCCCCCCTCCCTCACTGGAAATCGCCCTTTTTTTTAAGATCTCACCCTCTCAAAAACCTGTTACACCCCCACTTTTCGACGAAAATCGCCTTTCGTAGACTTTTTTTTAGCTCTACAGTTCAACAATTTTTCACAAATCTCACGTGAGATTTCCGTAGACCCCCTCCCCCCTTGGTTAGATTTCGTCGGACCCCCCCTATTTCACCTCACGTAATTTATGGATGCCCCCTAAGACCTGTAACACTATTCCCCTTATTTAATCAGAAAGTAGCGGTAATTGCTTAGAAGATCATGGTGTGGTTAAAGGAGCTGTACGAGTTAGATGGTGGTCGGTTGCAGTCGATAGACTTCCGGCAACCAATATTAGAAAGGGTTTACAAAACTAACAAAATAATGCAAAATTTCATTGTAGTCTGAAACTCTTACACTTAAAATTCTTCTTTTTCAAACAAGCACACTGATGTATTTTTAAAATGAAATAAATTTCTCAAAGGATACACCACACACAATGAATGTCATTAACTGCACTTTGAAATTATTCTAATCATTTGCCGACTCAACTGTTGGGCTCAGAATCCCGCCGTTTGGTAAACAATTCAAAATACACTACCTATAGTTCATTTACTGAAAGCTGTAGAAATGTCTCCCCGAATATTTTCATATGTTTTCGCATTTCACATACTGGCCTGACAATATAAATCTAGTTTCCTGTATCTATATTTCAAACAGTTTAACGCATCCGACGATCTTCAGTTCTCTGAATAATCGATGTCGCTTCAATTGAAATTCTTCTTAATAAAAGTCACGCAGTCATTCAAATTTTCTTTTCCACTCGAACCTACCTTTCTGGTTCTAAAAGGGACAATTTAAAACTGAAATAAAACTCAGCTGGATCGAATCTAAATACTGCTGAAGTTAAACAGGTCTATAAACCTTTTTTTTTAAAAAAAAATGTAGATCTGGTGCAGCCCGACTGTGGTTTCTACAGGCGACAGTTATTTCACTAAACCGCTATGCTGCAATAATTTTCCCTAACGACATCTACAAATATTCCGTCGTGCGTTAAATACACCAAAAATTTCTCAAAACTACTCGGAGCCTTAAAATAAGTACAAGTAGCCTCACACACATCAAACTAAAGGGGTGTGAAACCAGTGATCGACATCGCGCCAGATACTCCTGCATGTTCAATTCCCATTATAATACATACACCGTGATATTCTCGAACACGGTATCATGTGGGTGTCGCTACATTTTAGTAATTAATAACACTGACAGGTGTCTAGAGATGTGAGTCGCGTAGTCCCATCACCTGCGGTGTAGGGGTTGGGCATTGGAACTAGGAAATACGATTGGGTAGTGACCATTTTTCAAAACAGCTGTAATAATAATTGTTGGCATTCTCATCTTGAGGATGCCCAAAGAGCTTGGTGTGTAGATACCAGACAAACCAAAATGGTGACATCAGAGCGCCACATTGATACAGCGTTGGCAGATGGAAGGCATTTGAATTACGAAGTAGGTAGCATTCGAATTGCGTGGTCGATGTGGGCTCGGTACCTTTAAAGGTGAAATTGCAGGAATATAAATTGGCAAGAGGGGCTCGGCCGCTTCATGGTGGTTGCCTCCTGCCACGCGTGACGTTATCACATGACCTAACTGTAATTTGCTAAATATAAACAATCTAGCTCGGAATCCCTAATCATTTCTACTATAATGCATGTTGTACACTTAAATTTATTTACTGAGCCGTCAAATATTATATTTTAAGGAACGCCAACCGCTATTGCTTAGAGTTGAACTTTCGAGCAAGAAAATGTCACTGAATTAAAAAGCATACGTGCAGGATCTCAATTATAAAAATTTTCATAATCCTGCCACCTAAATAAATAAATACATACATACTAAACATGCATAATCTAGTCAATGTAACGAAGTATGCGTATAAGTAAAATTTATATCGATAGTGAGACTTGGGACTAGCCAGACTTGGGACTAGCCAGACTTGGGACTAGCCAGACTTGGGACTAGCCGGACTTGGGACTAGCCGGACTTGGGACTAGCCGGACTTGCGGGACTAGCCGGACTTGCGGGACTAGCCGGACTTGCGGGACTAGCCGGACTTGCGGGACTAGCCGGACTTGGGGGACTAGCCGGACTTGGGGGACTAGCCGGACTTGCGGGACTAGCCGGACTTGCGGGACTAGCCGGACTTGCGGGACTAGCCGGACTTGCGGGACTAGCCGGACTTGCGGGACTAGCCGGACTTGGGACTAGCCGGACTTGCGGGACTAGCCGGACTTGGGACTAGCCGGACTTGGGACTAGCCGGACTTGGGACTAGCCGGACTTGGGACTAGCCGGACTTGGGACTAGCCGGACTTGCGGGACTAGCGGGACTAGCCGGACTTGCGCCGGACTAGCGGGACTAGCGGGACTAGCGGGACTTGCGGGACTAGCGGGACTAGCGGGACTAGCGGGACTAGCGGGACTAGCGGGACTAGCGGGACTAGCGGGACTTGCGGGACTAGCGGGACTTGCGGGACTTGCAGGACTTGCGGGACGCTGAACATCCTTTTTGGACTATGCAAGTTACAACAGAATTAGCTGAGGAATATGAAAGTACGATTAAACATGGGACCAGAGATATAATGTAAACAAGTAGTGTTTGTATTTCATGTTCGACACGAATAGCGGTGCGAGCATTGCAGGAAACGCGAGGTAACGGACACGTCGCTGAATTTAACTAGCGACCGCGGAGTTACAGTGAAATATTTATCGTCCTGCGTCCGCGGCGTTCTCTGGTCGTCTAAATAATGTGGCTAGACACCCACAGTAGCCATCCCAAAATACACTTAAGCCCAATACACCATTCTGGAGATACGATAGCAAATTTTAGAACAATGTTCGATAGTCGTTTCGATTAGTATATCCCAACATAATATTACGGACTCCTGTAGCCTACACAGAAACTGTAATGAAATTTGTTGCGATATGGTTATGAAAACTGCAGAGAAGGATTAAACGTTGAAGTTATAAAACCAACACATTTTTATTAAGTTTATAGCAAAGCCGGTATCTCATAATACTAATGGAAAAACTCAAATAATTCAGCAGCAAAAGTTTACTTTTTTCGTGTTATTTGTGGCCAGACTAGTTCCGTAACTGTCCATGTTACCGTGTCTCAAAGGTAACTTCATCTCAACCAATAAGATTTTGCGTGAAGTTTGACTACAGTTAAACTTTTTTTGAGAGCTTGCTATGCATTTTGAACTATACAATTCCTTGCTCTGACCAAAGAGAAGGTAAAGAATCATCGGTAGGCTTATCGGTACCTGAAACCTCTACAAAATGATTTAAGAGCCGTTTGAGAAACATGAAATAGTAGAATTGCTCTTTTTTAAAAAAAAAAAAAAAAAAAACTCGTGTTACAAACTTGAAAACCAAAACGTTACCTACATATGAAAATTCATACAAATCACTAAAGCCATTTCCGAGATCGTCCTGTTTACCATATCATAAATTCCTTTTAAAAAATCTTATTATGTTAAATAGAAATCTTAATAGTAATCGGGGATTAATTAATGGTGCAAGATTGGTGTTAAATATATTCACCTCGATAGAACTTTACTCATACCTCGCATTAACCTCACACCTTCTTATCCAACCGTGTCTTTCCAAATGATAAGAAAACAAAATCCCAATAAAAGTAACCTTAACGATGGCCATTAATAAAGCACAAGGTCTGACGCTTCAAATCGCAGGATTGTATTCACCAGAACTTGTTTATATATATATATATATATATATATGGACACCTGTACGTGCTTTTCCACGTGGTTGTAAATTCAGATAATATTTATGTTTGTGTTGAAGACTGTCACAAAGTAAACAATAAGATTATTACTGCTAATATTGTTTAGAAAAATTTTATGTAAAATAAAGGAGTTTTTTTTAAAAATCACATTTACCAAAGTCAATATCTATTTTTAAAATATCTACTTTTTAAATGTTTTACATTTGAACATGTAGTATTTAATGATAACGACTTTTTGCAATAAGACATATTTATTCTTCAAAATAATATACCTTTCTTTGATAGATATTCTTGCACTTACTTATTTCCACATTATTATATTGCCATTAGGTTACTGACCACGATACTGTGTGAAATATTCGCATGGGTCAGCTAGTATACAAGAACTGTTCGTTTCAAGATGAGTTCCATGTTATAACCAAAGAGAAATTATCAGTATGCTTTCTGGGACTTGAAATATCTACGAAATGGCGTTAGTGCCGTTTCAAAGTTACCAAATACAAACATTGTTGGTATTTTTTAAAATCGCGTTTTCTTAGGGAAGACACCTATTTGGGTAAACTTATAAAGCAAATCGTTATCTAAATACGAAATTTCATCCAAATCGTTAGCCGGCTCATTTAAAGATATAAGATTTGTATTATTTACTAGCTGGTACCCACGACTTCGTGTTTGTAAAGAATTTGTATTGACAGCTACCGACATCTAACAACCATAGTGCACGATGGGAGACGCGATGCTATTACCACACACAAATGCCAGTAATCTGCGCTATGTAGTTCACTCAGCAAAGTAAAATTTACGGACACACATGGCTTGGGATGAAATACGAAAATATCCTTGGATCTACCACTTTCAACCACCATATCTCCCACACTCCCACAGTTACCGAAATTGGGCCAACGTTGTGATCGATGGGTGTTACTACCACACACAAACACCAATGGTCTATGCTATGTAGTTGTGGCAGGAAAGAGAAGTATAAGAAGACACAAATGTTTGGTCGAAATATGAAAACGTCCTGCATTGGCCAACTTTAATCATCATATCTCCCACATCCCCACAGCTATCGACATTCGGCCAACGTTGTGCACGATAGGAAACTCCATGCTACTTCCACACACAAAGACCAGTGGTCTGTGCTTGGTAGTGGTGGCTGAAAAGTGAAATATATGAAAACACACGTTTATTTTTATATATATACTAGCTCGTACCCGCGACTTCGTACGCGTGGATTAAGAATTTTTTGCCAGAATTGAATATAGAAAGTTGTTGGTAACGAAGGATTGGACCCAAACACCGAGTCAGCATAATATGACAAGAAAGCTATCACTATATCATTCTACCGTCGAACCAGTCTCTTGAAGAGAATCAGTTTCCAACAAATTTGTCACCATTCGATAAGGTCTCAAAATTTCGTGACTACTACTATTAAACATACCGCAGAAAATGTCCTGTGCCCATCATACAGATTTTCTTGTCAAATTCCAGTAACATCGATATAGCCATTTGGTCGTAAAAACGTAACAAAAAGACACTTACTTCCGTATTTATAGTATTATTACTGCGGTTCACACACACACACACACACACACACACACACACACACACACACACACACACACACACACACACACACACACACACACTCTCTCTCTCTCTCTCTCTCTCTCTCTCTCTCTCTCTCTCTCTCTCTCTGACTGCGAACAACCCCTGAGGAATCATTATAACGTAAAAAAGTGTACACCTACAGCATTGCAAGACTACCTACGATTTGCCTCGCATTGCACCCCTAACTTTGTGATATCTACGGTTTAACATTCAGTCCCAATAACCTACGGCCCAGGCGTGACTCTTACGATCAAAAACAATTTTTAAAAATCTTAGCCTCCACGGAGATTTGAGCCGGAGACCACGACCCAAACATTTGTAAGCAAGCGCTTTAACCACTAAGCTGTCTGACCGATACACGGAAAAGCAGTATACAGACGTTCATATCCAACGCGTCTGTCTATCGCTATTCAGTAGTATTTCGAAATTATGAGACAACATGTATTATTTATACAGATAATTTTTCAACCAAATGTAGACAGTATTTTTCTCCTCGTTTCAAAGGATAAATGTGCAAAGTTTCATCGAGATAGGATGAAAACTGTGGATTTGTATGAAGAAAAAACTAACTATCACACACACATACATACATACATACATCTTTATATATATAGATAAGATTATAACCTTACTGATCCTCGACATTTCGTTCCCTCGAATGTTCTCTTTACTAGTAAATTAACCAGTACCACGTGTCTTGAAACATCACCTAACATCGTGCCTTTCTGAGAGACTCTTCCTCAAACTTCTTTCTTCACTTGTGACTTCCAAAGCCCGTTTATTTGATTTTAGAAGTATGCCAAAAATTAAGTGGACTGCTAAATCTATCACCTTTAAAATTTCCTTCTTTCTGTTATTCCCATAAAGCGCTGTGCTCTACTCACACTGTTTTAATCCTACGTCTATTTGAAGCTACAATGTTTCTTTACACTAGTTCTATTCCATGTGCTACCATTCATGTTTCGGCAATCAGTTGTAATTTTACTGCTGAATAATAGAATTTATTCGTTTTCGTTATATCTGATCATTTATATATAAAAGGAATTGTTTGTATGTGTGTCCTACAGCAGGGCCCGCTCTAGTGGTTTTGCCACCCCGGACAAATAGACAAATTGCCGCCCCTTAAGATTATGTAGAATTATATATTTTATTAAAAAATAATTAATTTTTAATCGAATAAAATATTTAATTTTAATAAAATCGTATATTCATAAATAAAGTTATTGAATTTTGATCTAGCTGCACAAAATAGAGAAATTAATTATGAAATATCTGTACATAGCCACAAATTAACCATATTTTTTTTCATTTTTAAATGCTATTACAGATGGATATTATCACACAAATAATGTAAATGCCATTATTTTGAAAATAAAACGAGATTACATCAAATACGCTAAAATCACAAAAAAAACTTTTTTTCTTACTTTCAGTTTGCGAATTTTTTATTACATCTTTAAATTTACTTCATCAGCAATTTCATATTCAATTACCAAAATGGCTAAATCATTAAATTATCAATTTCTTGGTTTTCGTGAATGCTTAGCAAGGCGTCGTATAAATCTCCCAAAATGAAATTTTAATGCCTCTATCCTACTCTCCCAACTAGTGTCACTCCATGTTTTCAAAGTTGAACCCTGAATATGCTTTAAAAGTATTTCCCATCGAAAAGTAGATGCCGAAATGAATAAATATATTTTTTGGACCATATTGAAGAAATTAGCGGCTTCCAAGGACGCTTTTGCGATTAATAACAAGATTGAGAGAATGGCTACTACACGAAACATTGAATGCTCGCGAATTATATTGTGTAATTCTAGATTGCACTCCTGTTTTATTGCCACTCATATTGGACCCGTTGTCAGTCACTGGCCTCTGATATCCTGCAAATTTAAACCCAAGTCATTAAGATCTCCAACTATAGTATCAGACATTTGTTTTCCTGTAGATCTTTCGACTGGTAAGAAGCCTTAAAAGCTTTCATTAATTTTAATTTCAACATTAGGATTAAATTTATTGGTTGAAACATATCCGATTACAAGAGTAATTTGCTGTATCTTACTAAAGTCAGGAGTACAGTTTAAAATTATGGAATAATATTTGAATTGTTTTTTATTTCATTAATAACATGAGACTTTACACTTTGATGCAGCAGCTCTACTATCACGGTTTGCATATTTTTCCCAAGATATTGAGCTTTAGTCTCTACTTTTTAGAGCACTCAACGCACGTGCTCTTCCATAATGGGATCGTATTCAGACAGTAACTCAACTATTTTTAAGAAATTACCGTTATTATGCTCAAACAACTTGTCGCTTGTACCTTGAAAAACCAGACAACTTTTACCAAGCATTTTGGTAATTGCAACGATTCTTAGAAGCACCTCATTCCAATGATTTATTTCGGCATTAATAACTTTTTGAGTGGCAGCATCTACAGTTTTACAACAATTTAATCTTTCGTTTATTTATAGCCATGACTTTTGTATGCCTGAATATGATTTTTCGAAATTTCATGCTCTCTTAAAGTTTCGCCGAGGTGCTTCCAACTTTTAAAACCCTCCTTTTAGAGAGAACTAACTAAACGGTCGAAAATTTTGCAACAGAAGCAGTAAATGCAGTTTTGTGAAAGATAGTAGCTAATCTCGCAATATTTGCTCTCCGTTGCTTAAATTTCGTGCATAATATTTTGTGCTAAAATGTCGACCTGTGTCATTGGAAGGAAATTTGTAATTATGCAATAGTTTAGGTGGACCTTGCCTTACTAAAAAGCTTCTTACGGCGTCTCGTAAAATTCTTGGCCACAAAGTTTTAGAAAGCCTTCTGTAAGTCTCACGTTGGTGTCAGTTCCAATTGGTTTAGAAACTTCGTTCATTTGTATGCTATTATTCTGACGATTCTGTACTTCTTTTGTATCCTGACCTGATATTGGATTCTAAGATTTGTTTTGGTAAACCCTGAATGCAGTATATTTTTTTAACGCGCCAGATTGATTCTGCCTTTCCGCTTCCTTTCCCAACCTTCTTTTTTTGTACTGGTAACCAGATAGTTTTCTTTGACCATCAAACATTTTGGAAGAGGCACGCACGTAACTCAAACAATGTACACTATAAAATAATATAAAAAGTAAATATTTATCCTTGTTCTAGATAAGCTAAAACCATATTCTCAGTGGATATAAAAAATATTTATGCACAACACAAAATATATTCCATACCCTGTGAACATAAAGAAAGTCTAGTGTTACTACACACTCAAAGCTTATTCGCGGAGGATACGATCCGTAAATTTGCTGCAAATGTAGAAACCGTGTATACAGAATGGCAATTTCTATAGGCTTAAACAGAATACGTTCCAAGTTAACAAAAAAATTGATGTTGAGGAGTGATTGTCGCGCAATGCACTTATTAAACCAACTGACAAAGTTATTCACATTCACTAAAATAGTTAATGAATTTCTTTTTGTTGAAACGGTTTACAAATGCAGCAATTAGAGTATCTGGAAACCGCATTCGTATATATAATAAGCATCATGGGTTATTATATATTAGCAGTTAACATTCGAAATTGAATATAGGCTACTAATGGTATGTGAAGTAACTAATCGGTAGTCAGCAGCTGTTAATATTATTTATTTATCAATGATTATAAGTACTGTCCCTCACCCACTAAACTACAGTATTTTCACAAGCGATCAAAGCTAGCGTATGTAATTTAACCCAACCATAACACTTTCAATGACTATATCTAATTTTTACAACAAATCTGTGAGGCTCGGATTACGAGAAGAAATTATTAAGCAAAATATTCCACTTCGATTTCCAGTAACTAAGATCCATATTGATTTGGTTCATCAATTCCATAAAATAAATAGGTCTACTCAGCATCTCCCGTCAAGCACTATCAATTCCGTGTTTTCGAGCCTAAAACACTCCTTTTCGCCGTTTCTAGTAACTTGTGGGCAGTATAATGTCGGAATCAGCGCAGGTAGCAAAGGTCAAGTGTAACCCTACCGCGCTTCTGTTGTGCGCTTTTGTCGTATATCCAACTAAATAACAGTTTAATCATAGATGTACTTACCTTTAGAAATTATAAAATCCTGAAGTAAATTTTATGAACTTCCACTTATCACTAATAACGTAATAGTAAGAGTAATGCTGTTGTGTAATGAAACCACTTTAATAATTAGCAATAATAAGCAAGTTGAAACAACAAAAGTCGAAACAGCGTTCTACTCGCGATCTAAGGCCCAATTGACACAGAAGAGACGTGGCGCAGACTTCGGGCTGAGACATGGCACGGACGGGGCGCATTTTGAAGTTGCTCCTATGGCGCAATTCACACAGAGGCGGCTGGACAACGGCGCGCCCCTATGAGGTCCGCGCCCCGTCTCTTCGAAGTCTCTAGGGGCGCACCCAAATAGCTAAGAACTGGAAGTTTTTAACGAACGAAAAAATCGGTATGTGGATTTTTTTTATTAATTGGGATATTTAACACATTAATATCATTAATATTTTTCTCACACTTACAGCCGAAATGGCGCCCCTAAATTTTAGCGCCCCGGGCAAATGCCCGGTTTGCCACCCCCTAGAGCGGGCCCTGCCTACAGATTAATATAGTACTGCTCCGATTTACGGGTTGCTTCTTGCAAAATGGTCCAGCGATGTTAGGAAGATGTTTAAAGCTATTGAAATTCTCGATCTGATCCGAAGACAGAAACAATCACTTATTCACAAGAAGAATTTGTTCTATGTGTAAGCCTAGTGGCATTTTTAATGGCAACCCTACATGCACAATATAATATCGCATTAGTGTCGCATCACCTGGAATTTCGCAGATTCTTTTGGATGATTGCCGAACAGCAAATTCAGCACATTAATCGCTATTGAATTACAAAAGTCAAATACCGTCCTGCAACATTTAAAAAAATCGGGGATGAGAAAGTACTCCAGCCATACAATATAATACTAGATGAATGCACAGTGGAACATAAAAAATCTTTGGAACCATTGCATCGAACATTGCAAAATTTACGTGAAAATGAACGACCATTCAATGGTGCTCTGATATTATTAGCAGGTGATTTTCGACAGACATTCAAAATCTGCTGATGTACTACATAAGAGCTTAAAAACGTCACATTAGCGGACAAATTTTCACTGACGACAAACTTGTGTTAAATTACAAAACTATCTTAAGAACATTTTGCAATAAATCAATTGGATATTGAAAAAATGGAAAATTAGTTCTTGGGCAATTATGCGTTGTACGCTCCTGTGTTGAAAAATCGATTTATATATATATATATATATATATATATATATATATATATATACCGAATGGACTCGTCAAAACATTTTTAATCCAAGACCATTGCAATGAACTTGAAATTGAATGAAACAGTAATTAAAATTTGTTTGTAAGTAAAGATATAATATAATAATGTATATATCTAATTTTAACTAAATACAAACTTCCAAATGTTTTGATTTAATCTGTATGTACTGGTATGCTCAAATCTAAGAGTAACAATAGCGAAGCCTTGCCGGGTCAGCTAGTTTTTATATTTAATCTACTGATATTATCATTTCTGTTCATTTTATAACTTTTCTTGCTTTGGTTTGTATGTGGTTCTGATTCAGCGATCTGCATTTTTACACAATATTCAGTAATTTCTTAATATTTTGTTTTAATCTTGTTCATAAAGAAGGGTCTCCTACATCGTCAATATAAACGTAGTCTTTTTCTTTGCAGTACACTCGTTCTGACCACACCCATATTGGTTTATTTATGTACTCCTTCCATCGGTTATTCTGTATTTTCAGTTTAAAAAATTTAAAACAATTAAACAAGGACTTAATAAGAAGGTGACTAAAGATGGGTTTATGAAGAGTATTGTCAGTGCAGGGTGACCATTGACTAGCGCATCGAGAAATGTCTTTGGCTACATCAGGAAACTGAGGGGAAGCGAGGGTGTAGAGACGCTTATAGATAAGGATGGAGAAGAAGTTACTGAGGATTTGAAAAAGGCAGAGATTTAAGTGGTTTAGTGTGACCATTAGGGACAATGAATCAGAAACGGGAGGGTCTAAATCGGAAAACGAGCTTAAAAACACAGTTAGAAACTAGCAAATCCAAAAATTTGAAATTCATCCTGACTATATCATGAAGCAACTAAGAAAACTGAAAAAACACAAAGGGGCTGGTGTAGATATTACTACAGATGTCTTAAAGATAGCAGGATATGTCATTGTACCATATCTTGAAATATTATTTAAATTGAGTCTGGATACTTGCTGCTTACCACAGGACTGAAAAAGTGCGATAGTAGTGATGGTACATGAAGGAGGGGTGAGAAATGGTGTCGAAAATTATAGTTCAATCTGTTTGACATTAGTGGTAGGTAAATTAATGGAAAGATTGATATACAACCACATCAGAAATAAATGTGAGGAGCGCAAGTGGTTTTAAAGTCGGCAACATGGCTTTAGGCAAGGATATTCATATTCTCAGTTTGTGGGAAATAGGCAAGATATTTCGGGTGAAATGGACAAGGGAAGCCAAATTGATAGTAAAGCACTAGATCTTTCAAAGGCTTTTAACAGCGTAAGCCATAAAATGGTAGTAAATAAGGTAAAAACTATTGGAGTGGATGAGAAAGTGATTTGCTTGGCAGAAGAATTTAAAAAAGTAGAAAACACAATTAGGGTATAAAATGCAGTATTAAAGGAGTGGAAGTAAAAATGAGAGTGCCACAGGGTAGCATATTGGGACCATTGCTATTTATTATTTTAATGAATAACTGTGTTGACAGTTTGTCAGAAATTAGATTTTTTGTAGATGACATAATGCTACATAAAAGGATAAAAATAGTAGTAGACTGTAAACAGCTGCAGGGTGATCTGGACGATATCTACCTGGGTTGGTCAACATGGGATGAAGGTAATGCAAAGAAGAGTCAGCGTATTAGATACGCAGATAAAAAACTAAAGATTGATTATGAATACAAGCTGGGGAAACAGTTGCATGTTGAAGACTTGAAATGTAAATATGCTGGCATTATATTTGATGACGAGCTTAACTGTGCAGGACACGTTGGACAGGAAGTAGGAAAATTTTCGAAATTCTGCACTTGTTTGAATGAGTGATGAGGGGATGTATGAGAGAAGTAAAGGAAATGAGTTACAAAAGGTTGGTCAGACCATTGCTTGAATAAGTTGGTGTAGTATGGGACCCATATTTTGAGTATCAAATACAGGAGTTGGAAAGGGTGTAACAAAGGGCTGCTAGATTTGTTTCTGGATATTATTTTAGGTATGGGGTCAGGGATTGGAATAAGTAACCAGGAGAAATAATGAATAATTTACCAAAAACGTTGAAAGAATCTAAAGTTGAAATTTGTAGAGGGCAAATGTGGGGACAGGAAAGGGGGAAAATGAGTGTGTACACTCCATTGGAATTAATTTTTTTTTTATTTACATCAGTGTCTTTTAATGATCATGAAATTTATGTACTGTACCTGGGACTATCTCCTTCCTCACTTTGCATTTTCGCAGCTACTTTTCTGTAGCTTTTCCTGTTGATCTGATCCTGAAATATTTGACCTGCTTTCGCTTTGCTTCATCTTTTCTCTGACCTCTCAACTCCAAAATGTCTCCTGCGATCTTAATTTTCTACGTTACATCCTATTACTAACAATCATATCGATAAGTTGTCTCGATTGTATCGCAGAGTGACTGCTTGCAGGATGGTGCGAATCATCGCGGACGAGTTCCTAACGGAGGAACGCGACCGCAAATACTACGCCGACCACTACACATGCTGCCCGCCTCCGCTGTTCATCCTGCTCATCACGCTCATAGAGGTCAGTACACGACACCAACCGATTACAAATCGGAGTGAGCGGGGAAAGTATTGTCTAAAGTTTTTGTTTGTTTTAGTATTTTGGTGCTCGTCAAACTAGTCATCGATATACGAAAATATGAAACGTTCTATGTAATTAATTTACTTCTACTTCCCAAATTTTTGTCTCCTACTCGTCAATTTTCTTGTTTAGATTATCTTCTATATGTGCATTGGAGTATAGCAGATATCACTGCTAATCAGGCATCTTACTGACGAACGCTAAATGTGTGTAGCATCTTTGGTTACTTCACACAGCTGTAACTCAGTAGAAATGAAACCGCAATAATTAATTGATTTTAGGACAGGATTGAGTTGTTGGGGGTCATAAAATACATATTACGCTAGACAGATTCGCCTGTCGCACGGCTGGAGAAATTTATACTGATCTGGAAGGAGACTAAATCAAAAAGGAAATAACTGTTAAATTGGTTATACCATTTTCATATTATTTTCTGTGATAACTATCTGGCCAATAATTAGTCATAAGTACATTGTTATAAAGTTCATGAACCATTCTTAATTAAAACATTTTGCTTACTAAAGGAGTTACTTTTTCTGCACAATGTTAATCAGACTTTGTAATAGCCCGGAACTACGGTTTTGAATTTTCAAGAGGACTTTGCAATATGTGACGCAAGTAATAAAATAAAATTCAGGAAATTTAATATTTTACCGATTCAAAGTTAAGTATACGATAAAAGAGCGGGAATGGGATTCATTGGAAGATAGGAAGAGGGTGAAGAGGGTCATGTGAGTGTACAAGTCGTATATTGGTGATGAGGCATGGAAAGATACTGGTGTAAGAATTAAAAGTAATGCATGGAAGGGAAAAGATGACCAGGACCACAAGCTGGCACTCGATTTCAGTCTCAAGGGTGTAGGAAGATTCTCTTTTTTGGGTAAGGGTGTCAGGGATTGGAGTAAGTTACCAGGAAAAATGATTAATAATTTACCAAAAATGTTGAAATAATTTAAAGCTAAAATTTGCAGAGGGCAAATGTGAATGGGTGCAGGAAAGGGAGAAGATGGGTGTGTAGGAAAATTGCCACCGGTGCGTGCGCTCAATCGCAATTTAATTAAATATTAATATTAAAGTAAGCAAGGGTTTGTTTTTCAGTCAATTTCCCTGTTATTTTATTAAAAAAACTGTTGATAATTCGAAATTGATGTAACTTTGTTAACATTAAATCTTACAGATTTCTGACATATGGCAGCTCTAACATCACGCTGATGTGGTTTGATATGTAATTTGCTTTATGAAAAATCGACGTTTACTAACTGCAGATAAGCACAGCCAAAATCAGCACAGTACGCCTATATACCTGTAGATTCAAAATTTAAATTTCAAGTTTTTGCAATTCCTCTAACGTGATGGAACTTTTTATTTGATATTTGATGCCGAGCAGCATTTATTCTGGCTATAATGTGGCTAAAAATTTTCTTTTTCTTTCAGATATAAATGGTTGTAACAGAAGTCACATACAATGAATATTTAATAAAACGGATACCCAAAGCTTCCCGCGGACTGCCATCTCATTTTTCTACCCACATTTTACCAGTTATTTATGCGGCTCAAGCATAAATAGCCTTCTAAACATCACGTACTCTGTTTCAAATTAGTTAAGCGTCTAAAACACAAACCTCGAAAACGGTGCGTCGTAGGGCCTAAAAACAGAATTTTGGCGATCTCTTCGGAAGACCGTTTTTCTACTTGCTTTCAAACGCTTAAAATAACTTATCCAATCTTTCTTAAACTATTTGAATAATTCCGTAATTGGTAAACCACACTACGGGCAATTTAAGGAGTAGAATCAGGTGGATTGAGTCGAGAATCGTGCTGAAACAGTGCTACCTGGTTGAGAGGATCCATGAGAATAGTCGCAATACTTTTTGGATTTCTGTGTGAAACAAACTTCCAGTTTTCCGTAATTGGCATACCTAGTGCAGCTATTTAGAGGGTTGAATAGTGTGGGGAGGTGTTAAATCAGGATGTCATATGCACAGTGTTGACCACCTGGTTGAGGTAGACTATAGAAAATTATTATTTCACTCTCTTGCAGTGAGACAACAGAAAGGCAGTGTTTCCTCGTAGTTTGGGATTTTCGACGTTAGACATATACGATGTATGTAATACTTGAGGGCAGGTGTTTGATATCTAGCGACATCAATCTGAAATCATTAGCCATTCGCTGTTGTCTGAAGGTGATAATGCGAGATGAATATGCAATCCTTGAAGTAAATCTTTGACTTAAGAAATATCAGGAAAAAAGACAAATAGAAGCATTTTTAATGTTTTACTACAGAAGGAGGTTGAAAAATCAAGCGAACAGATAAAGTACGAAATGGACGTGTTTTATAAGTGGTGTGTGAGTAAATGGTTCGTGGAAGAGATTCTGTCTGAGAAATAGACTGAATGGTGGGAAGGACACATTTTAAGGCATGTTAATTTGTTGGTAGAGGGCACAGTTGACGGAACTAAGAGGTAGGGAAATATGAAACGGACAACTGAGGAAGAAGGATGTAATGAGTATGTTGAAGTTAGATTGAATGGCATGGAGAACTGCATCAAACCAGTGGAAAGACTGATGATAAAAAAATAATATTAATAAGCTGTATACTTCAGCTGCCTGTTAATTCTGAAAATTTTTAGATTTCATACCATTTAGTCTATTGGGTAATTTGCTCTTCAGCTGCCACTTTAGAGTATATGAAACAAAAATTTCATTTGCAGATTAACTCTTATTTTTTTTATCGAAACCGTCTTTGTCTCGACCACAGGAAAAGGTCATTCTAAGAACTGATTTATCTGTTAGCGCACTGGTCAAATGTAAAAACCATATTTAATTTTTTTTACAATTGTGTGAGAAGTTCAAGGGAGTTCACAGGAATAATTATACACATTGTAAAATCAATTTCCCGGGCATGTTTCATCACTGTAGGTGAGAATAGATGTTTATCGAACGTTTTTGTGTGTCCTGAGAGTAAAGTTTGCGATAAAGGTGTTGTGCCTGAGATAGCCGTACTGGCTGGTGCTTGTTTAAAGATTCTGATCGGAAATGTTGTGTATGTTGATGTGCCCTTTCCTCCGGTTGTGGATACCGGCCGTTAAAATAACCCGGGCGGTCTTGAGCGGCGTCCAGCCGCCAGAAATACTCGTTCCGGCGGTCGGGCGTCTCGGCGCCGCCGCCCGACGCTGACTCACGCGCCTAACGAGCGGCCGAGCATCAGCCTCGCCGGAATAACTGCGCATGCGCAAGCCACGCCCCCACGCCACCTCCTCGCCGACCACATCACAGGAAGCATTCTCTTCATCATTTGGAGCAACCGCCTATTTTATCGCACAGGATGCATTTTTTGAGTCGCGTACGACGCATGGCGTTCAACGTGATACCCTGCTTACTCCTTCCTACAATTTTTGATGGGACTGTTTCTCTAAAGAGCGCAAGTTAGACGTTGACGTGGTAAGGTCGGCGCGTTTGACCAAGTGCTTGGAGAGGGGACTAATGCGAGGCACGCTGCCTGATATTTAATGTTTTCTGGAAAGTGCGAACTTGTGATTTGTAAAATGTCAAACCATACGGCAAGGAAAAAATATGCTGGAAATGTGTGTTTCCACGAACGAAACATAACTTTTAATTTGAGTTTGTACAAAACCATACAGTAGGAAAAATTTTAAAAGGTGCCCCCAAGAACTTGAGCCTAGTGCCCAAAGAAAAAGACACTGAAAATAACTTATTTTTTTAAAACCTCGGCGGCTACTGTGAAATTCCGACCAAACCTCGCCACTCAGACAAACGCAAAAATTTTCGGAATAATTACAGAAATCGAACTACTGAACCTGCAGTCGCCACTACCAAATGATAACGGATTTACAAATATACTGTACGATGAAACCGCGGTCTTTACTGATGATCAATATAATCCTTCTGGACCAAACCAGTATCCTCTCGCTCAGAAGCTTCCAACGCTGCCACTGATGTTGTTTCTAAGCCTTCGCGCCAACCTTTGATACCTGTTTTTATATACATATCTTCATAATGAGCGTAAAAATGTTTTGTTTGAAAACGAAATAAACATGATGAGTGTGTTCATTTTATTTACTCACTTTTCTGAGTGTTAGTCAATTTTTCGGCTATTATATATAATAGGTGACTTTACTCTGTTACAGCAGGAAGATCTCAAGTCCTCTTCAATTAAGTTTACAACATATTCGTACTTTTCTCTGATCAATATCTTCTAAACTTTTGTTATTCGTCAGTGAGATGGTTAGTTATCAATATTTTGTAAAACCCTCGTTTTCCCTATTTAATCAATGTCTCTGGTCTCCTTTATGGAGTTTGCATATTTTCTAAGCACAGAGCGTTCATTATCATCGTCTGTAATGTTTTAGAACAAGCATGGCGACCGTTTTCAATCCATTTTGGTACACTGAAACACTATCCGTACGCTAACTGAATAGATCATAATGTTGCCCTAGGAAAACACTTTCGCGCCGTGTTATACATTATTAGGTCAAAACCGGTTCCTGCTGCGCAAAAGACGCGTCGCTAGGATAACTGGGCTTAACCTTATTACTAGATTTACCATCAGCAGAAAAGTACGGACTTGAATTATTTTCCGTACGCGAGAACTACCAACACATTTTTAACCTTTCAAATAATGTGTGCGTGCACGCACATCATTAACGAGTGCGATGAAATACTTCGTCCATCAACCTACTCGGGTCGTAGTGACAGGATTAAAGAAATAAGGCGCCACATTGATTATATGAATTCTTTCTTCCCTCGTGCTATTCGGTTTTGAAATGCACGGAGTAGAGATTAGTTTTGGTGTGAAGCACCCTCTGCCACCCATAATTTTGTGAATTTCGGAGTAATATATATATATATAAACTTGCGTGGTGACTGAAATATTATGAACTAGCGCATCTACTTGCAATATTAGCAGATTGTAGTTAATCTTAACAGGATGGTGAACAGGAAAAAAGTATTTGTTACGAGAACGTAGTAACCAAACTGTATTGCCGAAACCTGAATACGCAGACAGATATGACGAGTGGTTTGAATGTCGTGCCATCTGACGGGTGTCATTGCACTACGCGGTGTATGAGCTTTTCATTTACTAGAGTTTAATAAAAAAAAAAGACAATAGTAAAAATGGACCCATTTTAACATGCTATCAAAGATTGCGCAACGCTTTGTACAGTGTCATGAGCTTTTGTTATTGAGGAAATATTATTTTCATTGCTTTACACACAGTATTCATACAGTTGTGCCTCGAAAAGGGAGCGCAATATTTAACTATGTAATGGCATATACGGAGGAGGAGGCATCGGGAATACCGCATAAAACGTGGCTGAGGGAACACGTTATTGAAATCTAAATCATAAACTACACATTTATGCTTCCTTGGTTGAAATAAGTTTTCATGTTCACCGTTTAAGTATCTCCGCATGTAATTTTTGTCATATTACTAGAGTGGCTGTTATTGACAGAGTGCGCCTATCAGGTGAACTTGACTTTGTGTAATCTCATGGTAGAGGTTAGCTCATTTTTTCGTAGTGTCTCTGTGAGAAGTATCCTCAAATGGATGGTACAAGATTTTTGGGACCCGCAGTTTTACAGTTAGTATAATTGGTGGAAAGAACAAATGTAAACAATATTTTATACTGTGTGCTTCCGTATTCGAATTAATATTACTACGTGGATGAATTACGGAAGTAATCATCTTACTGGTATCTACTCCTTGAATTCCAGTTATTAATGTATTCGTCTTTTATCATCTGCAAGAACATTACGCTATATATTACTCATAAATCTGTTTTAAGATTGTGTCAGAAATCTAATATATATATTTCTTCTGTCAGTGTGTGTCACTGAACTACTCCTAAACGGCTGGACCGATTTTTATGAAACTTTGTGTTTGTGATTAGGTTGATTCGAGAATGGTTTAGATTCACAATTTGATTTGAAAAAGCCCACCCCTCTCCCTACACAAATCATCATCGAAGATAGCGGCCTTTTACTCGGCGAGCATTGGCGACTGTTAGCATAGCAACTGTTGCTATGTCGACATAAACAGTATCTCTGAGGCGCGGCATAACCCGAAAAGCTATTACCAATGCCACGTCTTCATGGACGGGGAGGAAATATTGGCCGACGTACACGGAATCCACAAATAGTTCCGAGCAGCAACATTAGCTGTAATTAGGTTGAAATGTAACTTCCGTACAAAGCAACCAAACCACCCCATTCTTAGAACTGTGCTGCTAAATCACCGTTTAGTTTAGTACCGGGAATGGTCGGTACGAAATCAGTGAAGCTTGGAACACATGAATCTTTTTGGACTAATAAAAATAGCGTACGGGTAAATCAACTTCAAACAACTCCTTTCATGGTAAGGTGCGGGTGAATCTAGGTTTTCTTTAATTCCGGAAATGGATGGCGCGAATTATATGAAACTTTGTACACGTTTCTCATTGCGTGACTAAAAACAGTGTATGGGTAATTAATCTACGCCAACACTGCCGGGTAACGCCGGGATCTCTGCTAGTCGCTGTATAAAATACTGTCGTGCCTCCTAATACCCACTGTTAAAATATTTCTTGCCTTAATGTCATAAACATATTCAGCAAAAACCATTAATTTTAATTTTTCAGTTACTAAACCAGTATCGAAAATCTATCAAACCTGGAACATTAGGAAATATCAGCCCAGTGACTGATCGAAATGGTTTACAAGACCATGGCCGAATTTCTTTCCGTTCCTCGCCACAAGTCCATTGCAGCCTCGCCGACGAGGCTTAAAGCCAAAAAAGGCAGATTTTTATTCCCTGGTGTTACAAAAGAATAAGAGAAGTCTCCAGCACCCCAGTTCCGCGGCAGGTTTCAGTGATATTGTTTTCCTTTTGCATTTTTGGATACAAACGGTAACATATTTTAGCACATTGTAGCACGTGTTGCAAATTATTAAGATTCCCATAATCATTTTTCGTTTTAGTATAGTGTGGTGTATTGATCTAAAGAAATTGTCTTTCTAAATGTGAACACACACACACATGCAGGTCATCAGTGATGGCCGGGCACGTAGTTTCATTGTTCCCTTTAGCGAAACTTGCACAACTGATTTATACAGTTACAAACATCGTATTTTAAAATGGAACATTTGGTTTTAGCGAATGTTTAACCGTCGAATCTGGAATTACTGACCTTTCTCTTTTTCGGCGTGCGTAAGTTGATGTAATGGCAGTTGATAAATGAACATTTCCAATGAATGATAAATTTCGTTACATTTGTTAGGTGAATAGGCGACAGAAGGGATGTACAGTGGAATTGATAAAAATTTTAGAATGAATTATCCTAATGACATAAGTGTTGAGTGTTGCTTCTCATCATGCTGATTTGACATAGATTTTACAGAGCGTGATAAGTGAGTGGTTAACGCTCTGGCCTCTCATACTGGAAGACGCGGATTCGAATCCCCGCCCGGCCATCCAAATTTGGGTTTTCTGTGGTTTCCCCAAATCACTCCAGGCGAATGGCGAGATGGTCAACAAAATACCATGCCCGAATTTCTTACCGTTCCTTGCAACAAGTCCTTTCCTGCCTCCCCGACGAGGCGTAAAGCCAAAATAATGGCAGATTTTTTATCCCGCGGTTCTACAAAAGAATACGAGAGAAGTTTGCAGGCTCTATGAACAGGGCTTGAGGATTCGTCGAGGACCTGTGAAACGCTATGGAAGTTTGTCATGGTGTTGCATCTGGTTGGCTATTTTACTTCCGCGAGCGGTTCGGAAGTTGGGAGCTTGAAGTGAGTCTAATGTGAAATTAAAAGACTCAACTCAAAGTGGGAAAAATTCTTCAAATAAGGGAACTCGGTGTGGAAAGGTACTGGAGAAAATAATTGAACTGCAACAAATTAAGGTTACAATGTTACAGCTCACGAAGCCCGACTTAATTCATAGAAGGCCCTATGGGAGGTACACGACTTCAAGGTCTACCATAAAATGCTGATAGTTTCCATGCCTGCTTCAGCATATACTTTTCGCAGAAACCGTCTCCAACGCTTCAAGCGGAGATACGTTCGGTAGGAGAAGTACTTTCCCACAGGATTAATTAGTATGACACCCTTCTTGGTAGAGTCCATAACCTCCTGACAATGACGGCTATGCCAAGTCCTACACCAGCATAGAAGACTGCTACTGAGAGTTGAACTACTGACGGCGACTACTGTGCCCTGCACTAGTCTGTCTCTCCGCCCTACTCTCTGCTGCTGCTGCTGCTGCTCCTGCTGCTGCTCCTGCTGCTGCTCCGATGCTCCGCCCTACTCTCTCCCGGTGGCCCAGCCACCTCTTTTTATATCGTCCGGTGACGACATTACTTGTGTCCTCTCAACCTTCCAGAACATTCTGTAGCGTCGGTCACACATCCTTCGTTCTTGCATCAGCCCTGGTTGCCCTTCTGGAAATTTTCAGAGTCTCCCGTCACGTAGCGGCTGGGTCTGGCCGTGTTATCAGGCTCTCCCGCGGCACTTATCTCCCCTCGCTCGACCTTCTGGCTTTCTCAGCAACATCCCACGCGCCTCCGAACACGTAAACCCTACACTGTATTGCACAACCTGTCGCACCTAAGTACTTCTACGGTTCTTTCGCAACACCACCCTAAGTACTTCCGCGATTATTTCGCGACAATGGCTTGGAGTGATGGTGAAATCAAAATGATCGGTCCGGCTATCGAGCCTGCGTCCTGTTGAATGTCAATCCGGAACTTTACTGTACACCCACCGGTCTTGGTGATGTAAATTTGCGGAAGTGTAATTCGTAAGTAAGGGATTTTGTTCAGATAGAATACGATCTAAGCCATCGCCAACTGCGTGGACTTGGTGAGGTACACCATCCAGAGATTACAACGGACTATCAATAATTCTAATCGTTCCTTAAAACTTGAGATTTAATCTGAAGAAAATTACACCTGCCAGACACGATTGTGAATTTTCACCCAGGTAATCATATTCCCCACGAAACATATCTAGTATGCGCGGAATCTTAGCAGCTAAAGAACCATACACAAGAACAATTATTTTATCTTTCCAAGTTAAAGACAAGGTTGGCTTGCCAAGGAAGGTATGACAGTTCTCCGTCGCTTGAACGATCGACGAAATAAAATACTTGTAATTAAAGTACACTAATCACTTAGCACTGAAATCACAGAGGTGACTGTAGACTACAGATTGTCGTGTCTTGCTTCCCAGACGCAGCAAGAAGTCCGTGGCAGACGCCCAAATATTTGAGCGAGACGGCGAGCAGACGGCTGGATTCGGATTCGTGTTTCTGCTTGCACCGTAAGCCTACTACACAATTTAGTTCCAAGATGCAAAAAACAAATGACATAAATATTCATGAAGAAACTGTTAGTAATCTCATATTTGCTGACATCATTGCGCTGCTAGCAGAAAAGTGTGGGGATATTGATAAATTACTATACCGTATGAACACAATACTAGGAGAAGAATTAATACTAAACATAAATGGGAGTAAGAGAAACGTAATGAAATGTAGCGTAAATTATATTACTTACAGCAGGGAAAATTAATAATACGTAGCGGAAATAAATTCAGTATGTAAAATTGCTACTGAAGGTCGGAGAGTAAACGATATCAAACGCAGAATACACTGTTCAAAAAATCTTTACAAAAACTTGCATCTTTGTTTCAGACATTGACTACTACTTACAAAGAATTTACTAAAACTATGCTCCAGGCCTAAGTGAAATGTTCTCGGATGTAAGCTTTTTTAACTATTTATCTAAGTATCTGTTTAGTTCCTTCGATGTATGTATTCTGTGCCTGTAGTACGATTTTCTAAAGTCTTAAAAGTACCAATCAAACGACAGCTATGGCTTGGATACTTTTCCAGTCAAAAATTTCTTTTAATGTGGATGAGTATGGAAGTCAGTGGAGGCCAAATCTGATGACTAGGGTGAATATTCCATCAACTCGTTCTTCAGGTCCTTACTCATCTCCTTTAACCTTTTCAAGATAGTAAAATCATTCCCTTTTCTATCACAGAAAACGTTGGCAACCCAATTTCTGGTAGGTGAAAGTGACCCCTTTTTTATGCAAGGCCACCACTGTCTTAAGTGCTGTGTCTTCTGACGTGCAGTTGTGACCCATGTCTCGTCCATAGTAACAAATCGACGCACACAATTGATATTATCATTTTTAAATCATTCTAAACATTATTAAGGAATTCGCTTCCGCATTTGCTGGTCAGCATTTAGAAATTGGGCACCAATCCTTTTTCATGTTTAATTCTTTCTTCCGATATTCGTCACATGTTTAATTGTCCAATACAAAACTGTATATCTTATGATATATTATCTGTGATTGCCGTCTGTGGTCGTCCTTCACTTGGATCGTATACAAGAGATGTACACACTTTGACAATAAATTTGGCCGCCGCTGAAAAATTCGTATCACTCCTATATTGCACAATGTGACATCAGTGTCATCCCAGGAAACAGTAACGCAATACTGGCAAACCAGTATTGCGTTACTGTTTCTTAAGATGACATTGATGTCAGATTGTGCAATATAAGAGTGATACGAATTTTTCAGCGGCGGCCAAATTTATTGTCAAAGTGTGTACAACCATGCTTAATTCAGCCTCCCATTTCTTTACTACTCGTTGTAAATCTTTATTAACTTCGGATGAATTTCCGTTAACGATCAGCTGTCCCAAATGAAATATTTTATGACGATACCTCAATCCAGATTCATTTCAACAAGACTTGAAAACATTTCTACTTTAAAAACCTTGTATAGAAAAATAGTTCAAATCTCAAGTTATAACTTGACGTTTGTTATTGCGGTATGTGTCCATAAGAGAACATCACAAAAAAGCAACGGTAGCATCGCCAAATCTCTTTGACATTTACATTTTAAGATAATAGTGCAAACCAAAAATCACACTGTAATTGTCCAGGTTAAGGAGTTGTTGTTTAAGACTTATCACAAACTCATCATAAGACAAAATGTTTGTTAAGGGGAAATATTTTTTATACGGGGCAAAATAGGTGTGGTTCGGATGATCCAACGAAAGTCGTTTTACCCAAATCGGCATATTCATCGCAGCGTGGCTTTGGAGGCAGCAGACGTTTGCGTGCTGGTATGGGTTCCTATTGAGTAAATGAAGTAACAGAATAGAACACAGCACCGGTATATGGAATTGCAGGAATTTCTCCCAAAGCAGTCAGGTTTTGTAGCGGATCGGACGGACCGACGTGATCGCATGGAAGCTGAGGAAGGCACGCCACATTCAACTGCATTTGACTTCCGCAGTTGACTCCACATTCACAGAAAGTCTTTGAAATATCACATCAGATATATTGAGAAAATCATGTTTGATAGTTTCCCTCAGACTGGAACCGGAATCTGCACCAGAATCGATAGCAGAATGAAGTTGAGAGTTGCTCTCTCAATATGTCTGTTTTTGCCACTTCTTTTTGAGGTCTCTCTTTATGAAAGTTGTTCTGTGATTCGTACGTCAAGACACGCGTATGGTATGATAGAACTAATGCGAACGTCACGGATTTCCCGCATCTTTGCACTGCGCTTAATCTCCTGCCCTCAAAGTGCATGTTGTCCAGCTACGCCCAGCTAATTTGTTGGTTATCCTATTATTTCCATGGTTCCAGGACAACGAAGAAGCGACGATCCAAAATAGAATGTCTTTGAGAGTGCAGTTTTTTACTGATCTTGCTGCACAAAGCAATTTGCTCAGTCAGAAGATATTCGGATACACTACACGTATAAATTGTCGTAACTGCTCATGTTAGCGAATTAATGTGGGGTTGATTTTCATGGAACTCCGGAGATGCTTTCGGCCACTATCTGCAGGCAAGTCTTTAATAACTTGCTAATATATTGATCGAATAACGTATAAAAAAAATGAAACTAATAATAAAAAAAACTTTGGCGTGATGAAGATTGTAAATTTCATATGCGACGATGTTAAACTGCCTATTCTGTCTTTATTAGACAGTACAGTGGTTCTTTTTTTCTGTCTTTTGGTCTTATAATCCACTTCGAGGTTATTAAGTAAGAATAGTGAGACGAAATGTGCGGGTTTTATGCAACTGTGTTTTGTGTTATTATATTTGACGCGTAGTTTCTGAAGTGGAGAGTTCGGACTACACTAACCGAGATTACCGTGGCAAACTCAGCGGCGGATTTTGGTTTGGGAGGGGCTTGAGCGGACTTTGGTTTTGGGGGGGACTTAGCTTGAGTGGATTTTGGGGGAGGGAACCCTTGAGTCGGGAAAGGGGTAGTCCATAAAGTCTCCTCGGGCCTCAAATCCGTAGAGCTAAAAAAAAAAAAAAATCTCAAAATTACAATGTCGGGGTGGACACCTAAACCCTTGAGCCCCCTAGCCCCCCCCCTCGGATCGAGGGCAAACCCCCTAAAATAATAGAACCTGGGCTCGTTGTCCCTAATCATGTCCAGTATCGTTGCGCTTTAACATTCCGCCATACTGTCGGATAGTAAATATCTTTCGGAATAACTGGTGCAGTCTGAGATTGGTGGATGATTGATAGTGATTTGCATAACTACTACTTCCATACAGAAAATATTAGCTATCTTGAACGTTAAGAAGAGTTTGGCAAAAAAAATTAACTGTTCGCGTGTGCAGAATCAATAACGGAGTTTAGGTGGTTTAAAAAATTCTTTGAGGTCTACTTCGCAATTATTTTGAACGGCTGAATCATAGTCTGACAAATATTTCGGCATTAGTGTTCGTAAAGTGACTGGAGGATTAGGTTGTCATAATCTCGTTACGGGGCGACAGAGCAGATTGCCGGCTTCCCTGTCAGGTGCCTCGCAACTGATGATACTGAAGTCTCTTCTACACGACCCCTTTAAATCATTAAAAGATGATCCTCAGACTCCTTCCAATTAAATGGTACTCGAAGGTTTCTCGCGGCATTCGGGTGAGGATTTTTGCTGTAGGAAGCCGGCAGTCGATTATTTGTTTTATGAATTTGGTAGTGCCTCAGATACGTGTAATATTCGCAGCTCGATCATCGGCCCACGTTCAACGATGATTTTCTTGACATGGCGCTAATTTTAGAACAATACTTTTTTCCTTGTTCTGTGGGAAGATAGGAAACGTGAATCAGCTGATTTCTTACTCAATCAAATAAGAAATATGTTGAAGCATAAGACCCTGACACCATTGCACGTTCATTCCATGTTTCCCTTATTTCACTCTGCTGAAGTTCGTAGTAATAAGTATCCCATCATTCTTAAAGATTAAATTACTTTACTCTTGAGATAGTTTCGGAGTTTTTGTTCCAATATTTCTGCGTACATGTTGTAATCACTGAAGTCGGTAACTGAAATCAGTGATATAAAATATTTTTCGAATCTCTTGACGATTGTTCTTCTGCAACGTGAATACGAAGAAAAGATAAGTTTCAAATAAGTAGATGCTGCCAGAACAAAATGTAACAAATATTTCGTTTTTTTGGAAGCAGCAGTCGCGTTATGTCGTTTGTGTTGCTCTCTCTTTGATCTATTTCCAGAGACTTCCTCCCTCACCAGCGAGAACGACTGACGATGGAACGTTCAAAGCCAGCTGCAGATATTTTCCAACACTGTTTTATTATTTCATAGGCTGTTTTTCACGTCTCCCTAATCATACTCATCATATCTCAACATGAAGATCTACTAATTGTAGCTTACGAAACAAAACTAGTTTTGTTACTAATGAGGGAAATCTCCTTATTCGTATTTTTCTTTGTACCTTTAATTATTTTTTTAACTGAAATTTCAGTCTAAGAGCTTTCCACGAAAGGGATCGACTGCATGAAAGCGAAAGCTGAACTATCCCTTCCGTCGTTTCCAATGACGTCAGCGATTATTATTCTCACGGAGTACGTCATCGGTGGTAGTTTTGCTTCACATTTAATCGTTTCTACTAAATTTGTACCTTGTACGAGTGTAATGACTTTGTAACGTTTCTTACGGGAAGTGTTATGACACTTTGGGTCATCCAGGTCTTCTTTTTCCATGGTTTCCTATAGTTAAGGACTCCTCGATGTCGGCTGTTAGTGGTATTTTGTCGATATGAGTTAAGCTACTAGGTTAATAATACCTTAATGTTATCTGGTTGCGTTATGTTTTATGTCCATTTCACTTTCATTTAATATCTACCATCACGGGAAAATGTATGAATCTGATAGACTTCGCTCTTTTTGGAACTTATAGCCCATTTTCATCTCCGTTTAGCTGTTAGAAGGGTAAATAATACAAGTGATTATGTTGCACCACCAGACTTAATTCTGTAAAGTTCCATCATGCAGGCCTGTGAATTGTTACCTGGGAATGTGAGGGCGGGTGGTAAGATGGGCGGGCAGGCACGTGCCGTAGTTTCCGGTGTGCCCATACCGTACACTGATGAATTACTTCCGTCCCCTTCCTCCAAGATTCTGGAAACTTCCTCTGGGGCAGGTATCCACAAAAAAACTGCCTCAGTTCCATTGTCAGTGGAGGCACGACATGTTCGTCTATTACATCAGAGCTTTAAATCTCATACCATGTAAACAGATGTATCGCACGTACAGTTACGCTATAGCAGTGTTCTGCTACATGTATCATTGTCCATCAACCGTTTTCGCTCATCCCTACCTGGTACCTTTCTGCCATGTCAGATAGTTCGTTAGATTCTGACAAGGTGAAATGAAACGTTTATCAGAAACACTATTTTCAAGCCCTAAACATTTCATTAGGAAATCACACACTTCTCAAACTTTATACTGGGAAGTAATAACTTCGGGGGGGGGGGGGGGCTCTCGTTAAAGACATTTAAGAAGTGGCAGATATTCTCTATAACAGCTTGTTTTGGCTATTATTTGCCATAAACTACCTTATTACGTAAAACAGACATGGGCTGGTGAGAAACAGAAGCATATTTATATATAATAGTGTAATTGATATGCAAGAAATTAAATGCTGTCAAAAGTAAAGCAAGCTGAATTTTTACAGTTGGGCTTCTTCACGTACTACACAGTGGACAGGGGCGAGGTGAACCCATCGGGCCCCGTGCCAATCGACAGTGTCTTCATCTACCGGCCCGACAAGAGGCTCGAAGTCTGGCGGTTCCTCTTCTACATGGTGCTGCACGCGGGGTGAGTAAACCACAGGAATACTGCTCGAAATGCAATCCTCAAAAGTGTTGGAGCTACAGCGTAGGATTTTCTCATAATATGGCACATGAATGTACTGAATACTCTACTTCTTAATCCAAACACACATTGCTATAGTATTTGCGTAACTCTGGTAAAAAAATATAAAAATACGTGCTTTCTAGAGATTTTGGAGTTTCGAAACCCTTCACAAACTGCTGTCGTCAAGTACCACGTTTCTGTTATATTATCGAGGATGCAATTACTTCAAAACTTAGAAATGCTTGGAATGTTCATTCTGAAAGTCAACATTTTTAAACACGGTGACATTAAAATAATTAACCACTTCACTGCACATATTAAATCATAAAAACGCATATTAAACTAATTTAAATATGGTGCAGTAATTTTTGAGGATTCTGGACGTTAAGCGGGAGTTAAGCATTGCAACCGATTGAAACTTACGGAGTCAGTTTGAATTTATCCATGTTTCTACTTGAATTGATTTTGAAGTGTCTGATTATCTCGCGAAACTTCAAACAAATCGTAAGAAACTGTGGGAGGATGCAGGTTTGATCACTACGGCCATACAGATTTTGATTTTTCATCGTATTACAAAATTACTCGAGGAGAATGCCTGAATTTCTTCTTGATTTAAGCAGTAACCGAATTTCTTCTTTGTCCCCCCCCCCAATCATTTACCTGTCATAATGACTTTGACGTCGACTAGATGTAAGAACGTTAGTAGGCCTACTCATTTGAGTTTACTACTCCTTGTATCGAAATGCTTCAACAACCGCAGAGCAATTTATAATTCGGATTACCAAAAATCTTTATTTCCCTTTCCATGACGCTGTTCATGGTAGCATGTCTATTTGCTGAACCATGAAACTAGGAGTTTGCTATTGATAGTGTATATTTTATTTTACTACTATCCTCTAAGCCCATCAAAACTGAAGGGTTGAATGCAGTTGCTTAACTAAATATAATTGTTATTATATAATGGTCATAATATTCATTATTTAATGTGCATATGTGGGTTGTATTTTACGTAGCAATACAGTTGGAACTTATACTGAATTAATGGGACAGAAGTATGCAACCAATGAAACAAAAAATAAATTATGGATCCGAAAGCCTAATGCCATACTACGTAATATTAATTTCATTCCTGGTCCAAACCGCATTCAGCACGATAAATATGAAACCACTTCTATGCGCATGAAGTAATAAAGTAACATGGCGCGGTAACAACGCCAATACGTCGGAATCTACAAACATTGCCCTATCCGTCTTAAGTTTAATACATGCATTCCTCAGACGATAATATTTGATTTAAAGTGTATAACGTAAGCTTCGAATGCGTGAAAATGAGGAAAAACCACTTCAAATGTGGGTAGATGCACACATGGTATTAAGCAAGAAATACACGTTATTACATATCGATATTTTTTCTGTGTGTTTCTTACTCTTAATTCTTGGTCCAGGCTGCATTTTAACCTAACCACAACTGCTTTTAGCAAAAAATAAAAGCAACTTAAATGCTGTGTATCAAACATTCGTTACGGTAGACGTCATATATTTCCCTGTAAGGTAGGCTGCCATGCAATCAGTACCGGATTATCCACGTAGCAGGAGTTAGCAAATGCTACGGGCCTCGCGCTTCCAAGGGGACCCCCCTGCCTAGGAGCTCTGAAGCTTCCCCATCAGGCTAGATGGGCGACCTAGTTTTAGCTCTACAATTCCCCTGGACGGCGAATACCGAGGGCCCCTTTTTCACATTTGCTACTGGCCCCGCGCTGTCGTAATCCGGCCCTGAATGCAATAGATCTTAGCACTGATAAACAATATGTCAGCCGACATAGAGAAATCGTAAATGTTACATGATTTTCTACTTATTACGTATCTGCAATTTGCATGTGGAAAGCAGTTTTTATTCAGTAATGAAGACTGGAATAAATGTCAACAGCTATTAACGTGTATTTCTTGCGTAATAACATGTATGCATCTACCCACATTTCGAGTGATTTTTCCTCATTTCTACATATTCGAAGCTTACGTTATACACTTTAAATCAAATATTATCGCCTAAGGAATGTGTGTACCAAATTTCAGACCGATAGGACAATTTTTGTAGGCTTCGACGTATTGGAGTGGAGCCCATGGCGTTTATGAAAAGAGCTTAAATTATATTTAAATCTAATTCGTCGTGAATTATGCTGTAAACGAGTGAGTCGGTTGTCATTCTGATTCTGCCCCTACTCATATTGCCGTTGTAAAATCGTAGCTTCTATTACCTGCGTATGAACGCATTGAATGTATCGCAATCTAAATTAGACCTATTGGAATTATTTACATGTGGCTGATACAGTGACATCAGTGATAAAAAGCAACTAATAATCCATTGTTTTATTTTAGTATTTTGGTAAATGATTTTTCGAATTTACCGTAACAGTGACATAGAATATAGTAGCGAGTATAAATATAAGAAAACAACTGTATCGATCGAATATAAACAAACAACTAATATGTCGATGCAAATGAAATACATACTTTTCTTTCAGTGTTGTGGCAATTCATTTTTACTCCGTTGCTTAGCAAAATAGAACTGTTATTATATAAGACTCATAATATCTCTGGTCGTTGTTAGCTCGGCAAAGAACGCGGGGAGAGTGACGTCACAGCCTCACGGACATGGATACCTAATGAGGCTTTTCCTTTTTTGCTGTCGTCAGTCTTCCGACTGGTTTGATGCAATCCTCCATCCCTTCCTATCCTGTGCTAACCTCTTCATCCCTACATACCCCTCACAACCCACGTCCTCCATTATCTGCTTCATATATTCTAATCTCTGTCTTCCTCTACAGTTCTTACCTTCGACTCTTCCCTCCATTGGCAAATTAACCAATCCAGCATGTCTCAAAATAACCAGCCTGTCTGTTCTTTCTGTAAGATTCTTCCACAAACTTCTTTCCTCACCCATCATTTCCAAAACTCGTTCATTTCTTACTTTCTGTCCACCTATTTTTCAGCATTCTTCTGTAGCACCACGTTTCCAATGCTTCAATTTTATTTCTTTCCGGTATTTCTAAAGTCCATGTTTCGCTACTATAAAGTGCTGTCCTCCACACATAGAGTTTGTTCTATTTCCTAGATCACTATTTGAAACTAATAGGTTTCTCTTTTTCATTAAGGCTCTTTTTGCTAGTGCTGTTCTACTTTTAACATCATTCCTGTTTCGGTCATCGGTTGTAATTTTGCTTCCCAAGTAACAGAATTCACCAACTTCTCCTATTGCATCCGATCCTATCTTTATACTTAATCTACTAGTATTGGTATCATTTCTGCTACATTTCATCACTTTTGTCTTGCTTTGATTTATATTCAGTCCAAAATCTTCCTTCAGTATTTTGTTCATGCCATTCAGTAACTTCTCAATATCCTCAGCCCTTTCTGCTAACAAGACAATGTCATCAGCAAATCGTAGCATACTGATTTTTTTTTTCTCCCTGAACACTTATGCCACATGTGAATTTTTCTTTGACTTTATTTATTGCTTCTTCTACATACAATTTGAATATTAATGGGGATAGACTACAACCTTGCCTCTCACCCTTTTTAACTGCTGTATGTCTCTCGTGATTCTCTACTTTTATTATAGCCACTTTATTCTTATATACTTTATCGAGTATTCTTCTATCTCGATACTTTAGACCTGTCTTCTTTAAAATTTTGAACAACTTGTCCCACCTAACATTATCAAAAGCTTTTTCTCAATCAACAAACGCCATAAAAGTATCTTTGTTTTTCTTGATCCGCCCTTCAAGTATTAATCTTAAAGACAGAATTGCTTCCCTTGTATCGCAATTTTTCCTACACCCAAACTGATCTTCACCTACTATCTCTTCTACTACCCTTTCAATCCTTCTGCATATTGTTATGGTCAGTAATTTTGAAGCATGTGATGTTAGACTAATGGTGCGATAATTCTCACATTTGTCAGCTTGTGTTTTCTTTGGAAGTTTGAAGATATTTTTATTAAAATCAGTTGGAATTTCTCTTGTTTCATAACTTTTTGATATCACCTTGAATAATCTTTAGATTTCTTCTTCTCTTAGGGATTTAAGAAGTTCTGCAGGGATCTCATCGATTGCAACTGCCTTATTTGCTTTCAAGTCATTGAGAGCTTTATTAAATTCTGTCCTCAAATCACGATCTCCTAAGTCATTAATGTCTACATCGCCTTCCTTTTCCATTACACTATTATTGAAGTCGTAACCCTCATAAAATTTCTGAATGTATTCCTTCAAACGGTTAGTTATATTGTCTGTGCTTAAAAGAGGCTTCCCATCGGCAGCTTTAATGTACACACCTCTTTTCATCATTTTCCCAAAATTCTGTTTGATCTCCCTATATGCAACATATACTTTACCTGCGACCATTTCCTTTTCTACTTCTTCACACTTTTCTTCTAGCGATTTTTCTTTTGCTTTTTTGCATTTCCAATTTATTTCATTTCCAAATTGCCTGTATTGGTCTCTTTCTGCTTCATCCTGAGCATTAAATAATGCTCATAACGGAGAGTAATATCTCTGCTCGTTGTTAGTTCGGCAAAGAACGAGGGGAGAGTGACGTCACAGTCTCATGGACATAGCTACCTAATGACGAGGCTTAAGTCTTTTATTAGTGTAGATAGATATGCTTCATGAAAATTAAATATGTATTTCTTAATGTTGCGATCAAACTTAATTTTTTTGCCCTCTCCATACATGAGAAGTGCGAAGATACATTCCTCAGGTTGCAAGCCGGTCTCAAATCTTTCAAACTGAATACCGATCAACATCTTTTCAGAAAAAAAAAGTTTCAAGGACCTCTAATCCTTTTTTTCCCTATCCAAACATATCTTTGGTGTATAGATATAGAAAGCTTCGCGGAATTTGACTCCACACTCCACCTTCATAAGAAAGTTTAATTATAGTATAAAACTAATTCATGCGACCTGTCTACATTTAATACTATATCTCTACTTCATCAGATAACAACCATGCCGTGCAAACAAACGGTTTGTTAGCCCGTCCGCAAATATGCGTTTTAACAAAGTAGAGGCAATGTTACCATCAGTTTAACCGCTACGCCAAATTGTAATATCGGCAGGTTTGTTTAACCTGCCGACCAGCGATGTACACCACACAGTAAACAAATGTATGCCATCAGAAATCAATATATTTCAGTGAAGTGAAAGTGCTACGCAATAAAGGTTCAACCAACACCTGTAATGCAAACTGATGCTGAAACACTGTACAATTGCAAGCATATGTCAACAATGAAAAATGTACGTAAGCTTATATCTGTATATACAATAATTTTCATGTTTTAATTGTAACATAGAACAAATGTAGTTACATGTATAAACACCCAACAGACGGAACCGCTGAAGATGCTTCAGAGAATAAAGTGAAACGCGTTAGGGAAATAAAACAACAAATTCAATTGCATTGGCGTGGCAATTATTCATAAAAATTGATCCTATCACAATTGAGGAAATGGTCCACAATATCCAGTTGTCAAACATTATAGTTGATTAAAAAGCTCGAGACCGTTTGCGTACAGTATCTTGATTATCTTTTGCGAGAAATACTTGTTCATTGACAAATGGGATGTTTTTCTTTTGAAGTTAGTTTCTAAGATCAGCCCGGAACTTGACTAAAAATTTGAAACTAAGTTGACTTTGAAGTTGTAATCTACATAGTTTTATGACAGGTGAGACCTTATCTTCCCGCAGTGGTTTCAATATTTTTGGAGACTGAACGGGATGTTTGCACGTAGATAACGCAGTGCTCGTTCCACCCAGGAAGTTTGCACTAGGCCCACCTCCGCAGCTCATGAATATGGACAGTGAGCGGCTGTCCGTCGGAATTTAAAAATGTCACTATAGTTTCATTCTCCAGACGCAACAGATCTTGTCGAATAGATCGCACAAATATCCGAGCAGTGGACTTTCCCAACAATGACGATGGTTTACTTCAGTCCGTAGTAATGAGCGTCGCACTTGAGTAGTGAATGTCACTATATAAGCGAACTATAAAAAGAGAATAGTATCGGGAAAGTGTCGCACTTGAGTAGTGAATGTCACTATATAAGCGAACTATAAAAAGAGAATAGTATCGGGAAAGTTTAACATGAAAGAGAACTTGGTTAAAAGATCGGCTACTGCAATCGTAGGCTAGTATCTTCTTCACCACGTTTTCCCATCATTAGGGATCGGTTGCACTTGAGTTTTTACTCATCATTGGCATTGTTAAGTTTAGAGCTTTGGTTTTACGACCACATGCCCTTGATGACGCCAAGCATTTTAAACCTACTTCCAGGTCGCACTAAGAACTAATGGCGGCAGTGAAGTTTTCCATCTGAGAGATGATACTATGTTCTGTGCAAGATAAGTGTATTTCTTGTTCGTTACGAAGTTGGTGACGGAGATTGGTAACCATTCCGTCATTCGTCTAACGTCTCGATGGACGCGACAAATCGCCTAGAAATAGCAGTGAGGACGGCTGGCAGGTAGGGGCGTGGGCTCTGGCCCGACCCCGTTGTAGCTCCTCCATTCATTGCGTGGCGGCTCTGTGCACTAAGCCACACTGGTGGGTTAATAGAATCATAGCATCAACTGGCGTAAAAGATGAATAGGTATAAGTTTGATAAAAAAAAGAGCAGAAGTAAGGGAGCCATTCGGTTAAGTAAACTGGAACAAAAGTAGTAGTTGCATCATATGGGTAAAAACATAATTTTAGTTAGTTGGTCGTGGGGTGGGCAAAGGGACAAACACAATATCAATTGAAACATTAATCACGAAAAGAAAATAATCAAAGTAGTGGCATGAAAGCAACTAAAAATTATTTTTTTAGTAAGAAAAGTGTAAAAGATCAATAAAAACAAACCAAAATGAATCATATTTTGAAGTATAATATACTAGTAAGTGGCAGGGTGAAGGTGACTTATCTGAAATTGAGGCCTGGGTAGGGTTTCTAGTACCCAGAATGTGTTAGTAGGTCAATTCCCACATCTGGAGTTCAGATAGGGTGTTGTTTCAGTGAGTACTCTGATGGCTTTGTGAAACAGTTACTGAGGTCACGAGAGTTTAGAGCTCTACATTGGGCAGAAACTAGGTGTTACAGATTTTGGGAGTTGGTGACCATTCATTTTGATGGATAAGTGTTTTGTGGTTAGGTTGGTGTAAGTACTCTGGCATTGGTGGCAGGTGAGCTGGTATAAGTTTTGACATGTCACAGGTGTCTTAGTCTGATGGGGTAGTTTTTTCTTCCAGAGTATGGTTACAATAGATAGTGGTGGGTGGATGCATAGTGTATGTTTTGCAACATTTTATGAGAGAAGGGAGATGTATGATGGTTTAGGAGAATTATAGGGTTGGTACTTGTGCATCATTATGTTTTTAAAGTTGGGTGGAATGCTGGTAAAGATAGTTGGGAGAATGCAATACATTTCAGATAAAGATCTGAGAGTCGTACTCGAGACAAAGGATATCGTTCGTGGATTCCAGACGAGGAAAGAACTGGGTGAAAAAGACTATATTACGGTTAATTTTGGAGTGTTTTTGTGGTGAGTAGTTTTTAGACCACTTTGGAGTATAATTACAGGGTATGAGGCCTTGTCAGGTTGTTTGAATGAAGGGTAAATAATAGTTGGTTTGAGCAAATGCATATGGCTCAGTTTGCTAGGCTGTTGGGGACAGTGTTTTGCGAGATAAGAATGCCAGCTATCAAAGTGAAGATATTGCAGGAAGTTTGTAGATTTGATGTGGACGGTGGTGTGTAAGTGTCCATTATGTCATGGAAGGCGGTGTGAAAATAAGAGTAGGATGATGTGAAGCTTAGGGAGTGTATGTTGTACAAAGAGCATAGGAAGTTGAGGAGGTGGTTTTCACTGAGTTTTGATCAGAGCTTCCCAAATTGGGATACATGAACCCCTACGGGTTAGCCAGTCGATCATAGGGGGTTCGCAACAAGATTTATGTTATGGTGTCTAACTAGCTGTCTCGAGCGTGCAGCAGGCACGATGGTTAATCAAGACTGAAAATGAGCAAAATTGCTCCTAAAATCAACTTAGGCTTGCTACAAGAAACAATATTGTCCATCACAATAAGACACTGCTCTTTGTGACTGTGTTAATTTTTTAAAGTATAAGCCAGTTTTTTCAAGGGGGATCGACACAGTCTATGAAATTTAATAGGGGTATGTGGAGCAATAAGTTTGAGAAACCCTGGTCTAGATCATAAAAATTATATGTATTTATATGAACCTCATGGTGGGATGTGAGGTAATCTTTTGAAGCAAAGATTCTTCTAATTTGCCTGGGAATAGATTGACAAAGAAGGGGGCCTGTGGGTGCCCACATCAGTTCCTCATACCTGGTGGTAGACATGGGGTTAGAAGGTGAACAAAATGTGAGACGGTCTCCTACACCACCCTCCATCCGTAATGTTCTCCTGTTGGCAAAGGGCCAAGTCCGGAAATATTCATTGTTTTTCCTGTTCTTGTGCTTTTTTACTTGTTCACCTCATGAAACCATCATCTAAGGTAAGTGGTTATTCATTTCGCTATACTTTTTTTGTAAATCCATTTGCTACTTAGAGCATAATTAGCGAATGGATTTATAAAAAAAGGATAGCAAAATGAACTACCACTTACCTTAGATGATGGTATCATGGGGTGAACACACAAATAAACACACAACACTGGAAAAACAATGAATATTTTGAGACTTGGCTCTTTGTCGACAGGAGAAAATGGAGGGAAGGTGGTGTGGGAGACTTTTTCACAGAATGACCGTTAGTCAGGAAAATGGTTGGGGTAAATTCAAACAGAGGGCAAGGAGAGGGGGACAGTGAATTGGAGCTAGTACCTGAGAATGCAAAATGTTACAAAAAGTGCGGAAAAATATATTCAAATTTTCATAACATAAATTTGAGAAAGCAAAAGTAAATAAGTAAACAAAATAAAATTGAAAAACATATAATGATAATGATAATAATAAACAAATCTATGTAGTTAAACATCACCTCTGGCATGTGGTGGTTCAATATACTGTAGACAGTGGGCATGGAGGCAAGTAGAGGGTAGAGGGAAGGAAAAGTACTAACTGGGTATTATCTCAAATTAAGACCAGGAGGTTGCCTTGTGCCTAGTTCGTATTGGTAGGCAAGTTCCCACCTTCTGACTTCAGAGGAGCTGCTGTTGTTTGGGAGGACTCTGATAGCATGGACCAGGAAACAAGAATTGAAATTATTAGTGTCATGGGAGATGGCATGGATAGCTACTGGATGTTTTGGATTCCGAGTGAAAACTGTCGGGCAGTGGCCATTCATTCTAATGGCTAACGGATTGGTAGTCAAACCCATGTAGGAAGCCAGGCAGTGTTTGCAGGTTAGCTGGTATATTATGTGGGATGTTTCACAGGTGGCATATTCTGTGATAGGAAAGTTCTCACCAGTGATAGGGTTGGTGAATGTCGCACATCTTACAGTGGGATCTATCACCTGGGAAGGATCCTTGGGGCTGTCTGATGGGACGAGGAAGACTGTGTTTGTGGACTAGTAGCTGGCCTAGGTTGGGAGGCCTGCTGAAACAATTTCTGGGGGGGGGGGGGGGTAGGGAGGACTTTCGGAAGAATGGATCTCATTTCTGGGCAGGTTAGTAGATCATAACCCTGCCAAAGGATTTTATGATGGATTCAAGGCCAGGGAAGTATTGTGTAATCAGGACTGAACTATGGTTGGTTTCACGGGGTTTGGAGCAGTCAATAGGTAGAACTGGTTGCAATGTGGCTCGTGAAAGTTGCTTGTGAACCAAAGCTGGGGGATAATTGCAGGATACCAATGCTTGTGAGATGATGTTTGAACATTCGATAAGGGATTTCTGAATGAAGCATATGCATTGAATGCAAGGCTTGTGCAAGCCCAGCCACTTCTGTTTACTTGAAAAAGGGTTTTACCCGAAATATTGTATTTCCTTGTTTGTGTGTTTTGTGTTTTGCTACCCTCCTCCCTTCAACTTCCTCGAATACCAAGACTGTAGGGGAGGGGACATTTGGTATGAAATGGATGGCAGCTGTCAAAATGGAGGTACTGCTGTGAGTTGGTGGGTTTGGTGTGGACTGAGGTGCTGAGGTGGCCATTGGAAGGGACAGGTCCACTTCCAAGAATGTGACCACAAATGGTTTACTCCCAAAACCTGAACCTTCCTGTTGCTCACCATGCCATTACTCACAACACCTCTGACCTTAATAACTGCTTCACAGTCAAAGCCATTAGAGTACTTCCAGACACTACTTCCCAATCTGAACTTCGCTGGTGGGAATTGGTATATCAACACATCCTGCAGACTAGACATCCCCCAGGCCTTAATTTCCACTATCATCTTCCATCCTCACCCTCTACACCCATCACTGGCCAGCACAATAGGTTCATATATATTTATGGACCTTATTTCAAAAAACTTCAATTATATTTTTATTTACTTATTTATATTTTTATTACTATTATTTTTTCAGTGATTATTATTATTTCCCATTTTAATCTTATGATTTATAATTGCGGTTATGTTATTGTTCCTTCCCTCACCACCTTTGACGGTCTATTTCATTCTATCAGTGGCTGCATTGAATGCAAGGCTTGTGCAAGCCCAGCCACTTCTGTTTACTTGAAAAAGATTTTTACCCGAAATATTGTATCTCCTTGTTTGTGTGTTTTGTGTTGCTGCTGCCCTCCTCCCATCAACTTTGGTGAGTGTTAGGTGTATTTTATCTGTCCTATATGGGTCCACACCATTAAAGCCTAGAGATCTACAGATCCTAAGTGGCCCACACCACAGGAATAGCCTAGTGGCCCACAGATGCTAAATGCAGTCCTGCTTCTATGTAACACCAAAGATGTAGAGATGGAAGTCCAAGGAGTCTGAATAGAAATAGAGTAATATGAACAAGCTTGTAAGAGACCTTGGAGGTTGATGAAAGAACAGATTTCCAGTCAAATTTATTTGGATCAGTGGTTTGAAGGCAATATGTAGAGGTGACACACAGCTGTTAAAGGGGTTCAGCCATGTAATTACCCTGTTCCATGACCACAGTGGTTAAGCCCTTATCAGCTAGAAGATTGATATGACTTTCTGAAAGTTCTCTCTTACCAATAATTCAATAGCTTCAGATTAAACTGGTGGATTTATTTTGGGTAGAAAAGCAAGGAGAGGAATTGGAGAAGGGTACTGAGATGGATGTAACTGGGATGAAAGTAGCAATTGTTGAAGGCCGGATTCCGGGTTGTCACATCAATTTTCACTTCTTTCTATTATATTAAAATAATACCACCAGTGAAGCGTGCAGCAGAATGAAAGAGTCCCTAATAAGAGTAGCCCAGTGAAATTTAGGGGTGGAAATAAGCAAGCTGATGTTCGGATAGAAAGGATTGGCCCAAAAGGAATTGAAACTGTTGAAATGTTGATATTGCTGTAAATTAGTAGACTTGATGGGAACAGGTGTGAAGTCAACAAGATAGTTTTCACTGTGAGCCTACATCCTACACTGCAGCGGCCTGGTACACAAATGCCAAGTATGAGTTTGGCAAACCTGTGTGGTATCCGAGCTGGAAACTTGAGCATCACAAGTTTCCCACATTGTAAACTTCTTGCATGCTTCAATGACTATTGCAGGGCGTGGCAGTAGAACGTTGTGTCTTAAGAGAATGGGGATCTTGGCTTCATTACATGGATTGCAAGAATGGTACAAACCTCTATTAAAAAAAAAAAAAAAAAAACCTCAACCTCAGGGTAAGTAATGTGCCAAGGAGGTGAATGGTTAGTGAGGCGGACTACTTCTTAGTTTACAATCTCAGGGGCACCTGCTTCACTACTGCTGTAATAGGCTGGGTGGGATGATATGGGGGCTTGACTCAAATACAATAAATAAGATTTCCCCCTTGTGGCTTGAGTATATCGCAGGGGTTTTCTAAAAGAAAATAAATAGAATAACTAGCCCTCGGGCTGCTACTAAAAATAGTAATGGAAAAACTTTTTTTTTTTTACCAAATGCTTTTATTATGATGTCGAGAAGGGAGAGAACTTTTGAAAAACTATCCCCCTTTTATATTAATGAGGGATAGGAGGGTCTTGTAGGGGACTCTGAATGGTTAACGCTCTGGCCTCGTGTTCTGATGGATGCTGGTTCAAATCCTCGTCTGGGCATCCAGATTTGGGTTTTCCATGGTTTCCCCAAATCACTCCGGATGAATGCTGGGATCCTCCCTTCAAAAGGGCATGGCCAAATTCCTTTTGAATCCTTGTCCCCAGTTCTTTCCACGTCTAGCGACCTAGACATCGAAGAGGTGTAAAGCCATAAGGTAAAAATTCTAAAATTTGTAAAAAGGGACCCTGCTGCTGAAATTGTCCACCAGTAGGTAGGTCTCCCATTTCCTTAATTGTGAGAGGCTTTGGGAGTTTTCTATGAAATACAAACTCCTAAATTGCCATTCCAGGAGTTCCTAACATTTACCCTGTGCTAACCCTCTTTGTAAACTTTCTTCCCTCTCCAACTTCAGTTGCATAGAAACCTGATCCATGATAGAATTGTCCAGGAACTGCGTCATCCTCCCATCTGACAAGGGCTCAACCATTTTGGTCATGTACCATAGTGACTACAAGGCTAAGGCCCTGAGGTAGCTAACCAGTACCATCACTTACTATCCACACATCACAGACCATATCATCTCCATAGGCTAGGAAACAAAACCTTTTCTTGGCCTATGTGACCCCTTACATGGCCTATTTCCATCCTCTTCAGAATCCCTATGCATCCATCCTGTACCTTCTTCTCAAGATCCACTAGGCTCGCAGTTTTGGACGACTTCTATATGGGTCAGAATGAATTTCAGCTCTTGTCTACCACCAACTCCATACTACAGTGCAGCATTCAGCTACCATGGCCTTTTTTAATCTGAATACAGAGTAAATCTTTCCAATCATATTGGATATGCTACATGCACCACAATGCATCTTCTATACCAGCTTACCTCCCTCCTTTACTTTAGTCCTTACATAGGCTTCAACAACAACCAGCATTAACCCTGACACAATGACAATTTTCCCTGAAAACTAAACCATCCAGTGGCTTCCCATGCCAATTCCCACAACTAACAACCTCAACTGATTTACAGTGAGAGTTGTCAGTTTTCCCAGGAACTACCGCTGCTTGTGAATTCTGATTGTGGAAACCAGCTTGCCATCACAATATGGACACCAGACATCCACCTGGCTTCAGCCGTCATTAAGATAAGCCCATGACTTGTTTGTTTATTCTTTTTGTGTTGACTCCATTAATGCTTATTTCCTACTTAGTTGCTTAGAAGATTCAGAGTCGTGCATGCTGCCCCTGCCAAAAGGCTAATTTATCTTTGCATGAGTAAGGTTTTGAACCAAAATATTGTAAAAGTGTGTTCTTCGTGCCCCATCTTATTTTCATCTATGATGAGTGCTGATTCTGCTTTCATTGGTTAAACAGATTATTTGGATTTTTGTTTTAAGTAAGGCAAAATAATGTTTTTCAAAAAAAAAAAAAATTTATTATTATTATTTGTTGCTCTAATAAAATATACTTAATCTTAGGTGTGCTGAAAAAATATAATTTTCTCACATATTTTTAATTTGATGTAGGTGGTTACATCTACTCTTCAATCTCCTAGTACAAGTTCTCGTTGGCCTTCCTCTGGAAATGGTTCACGGCTCTCTCAGGATAGGTGCTGTTTATATGGCAGGAGTTCTTGCTGGTAAGTCAATTTGTGGGAAGCTTTTTATTGTTCTTGACAGAAATTTTTGCAGTCCAGTTACAAATACAGAATTCTGTAATTGTAGAACACATTTCTTATACCAAAACTTCATAGTAATGTTTGAAAACTGTTGTAAGCCCCAAGTTTACATTCTTTGAGAGATACACACCTGATTGCTTCATCATGATTTCAAGCATTGTTCTAACTCATTAGACACTTATCTTATATATTTTTTAATCAGGCTTTGACTGCAGAATGTATTTGGAAACCTTTGTTTCAGGATCTCTAGGAACCTCTGTGTTTGATACAGATGTTTACCTAGTGGGAGCATCAGGAGGTGTATATGCATTACTAGCTGCCCACTTGGCTAATGTGCTGTTGGTAAGATCACTATGATTTCATTTTGTGTGTTCTCTACTTGGATATAATTTTGCTTTTGGATATTTTTACTGAAATAAAGTATTTGTGTTAGTGGATTGTGTTGTACTATAATATTTCAGTTTAAAAAAAAAAAAAAAAAAATTAGAGGTTAAAGTATTTTTGGTGGTTTTGAACATGAAAAATCTTAAATTATTTCTAAAATTTAAGATGTATAATAAGAAGTAAAAAGTTAAAGTTTCTACAGTCTAATATAATACTACCACCACCACCACCACCACCATCTTATGAATACAAGAGGGTATGTTCAGCGGTGAAGCTAGGAGAGCATAAAATCGTGCCTCATCAACCAATGTGCCAACCAGTGCTACTTGGGAAGAATGTTTTTGGCATCTGTAAATTTTTTCATGGTATCTGTTTTGCCTGTTCCTCATTTTTTGTTACAGTATACTTACATGAATAATGTACGGTCATGGAGTTCTGCTTTCTGCTCCAGAAGAACGACTAAAAACTGTTGATGATGAAAACAGATATGGGGATAATGCCATAAGTAAAACTCCTAATGTATGAATGGTTTTCCCATTTCGTTAAAGGTGAAATGTCGACTAAAGACCAAACACATCTGGACAGTCCTTCAATTTCCCAGACAGACAAAAATGTAAAAAAAAACTGAAATTATGTTTGAAGACCAATGACATATGATAGAAATTGAGGAGTTAGAATGAGCTAGACAGTAGTACAGTCAGATTTAATGGAAAATGAAAGTCTGTCCAGAAACAATATTTAGAGAGACTGATCATAGCTTATATAAACTTTTGGGAAGTATGTTTACAACTTTCTTCCCACAATTTCCAAAACATTATAGATAATTTTATCTTTACAAAAGAACTATTTCAAATTTAATCACCACTTACTTGGCAAATATTGGTATTGTTTTGCTTTACTATGAAATCACAGTAGGCTAGGATAAAGATACAAGAAAAACTGAAATAACAAAAACAAAATATTTCCTCCTTTGCTAGTAATTTTTATTACTTCGAAGGAATGAAACATACAGTAAAAATAAACTAAGAATATACAAAACTTTGTAACTTACTCTTCTGTCCATAACCTCATTATATTAATTTTTTTTAAAAAAATCCTCATTCCATGCACAGTATTCTGAAATATCTCCTTTATTAGAAGTGAAAAACAGTAATGGAAACTTTTAAAATGTCCATTTAACATTCATAACACTACCTCACAAGAACAAATGAATCATCCAACATATTTCTGCTAGTGAAGGTTGTAAATGTACTGTTGTAGAAAAAATATTATATGAACTGAACATTGTCTTACGAATTGCAATTTGAAACCACAAGAGAAAGTAAATTCAGTTGTTCTGGGGCTATATATGAAAACAATTGACCATTGCAGAAAATATCGGAATACGACCAGAACTAAAAAACTGATAAATGTATTTCTAGAGCAACTAAATAACTGGACGAAAAGGAAGTAGAAACAGTTTTATGGCTTGAAAAGCAATGTTTTAATATACAATGCTGGCAGCCAAGTGTAATTATGAGTGTATTTATTTCAGTTCTGGCAGCATTGTCAGCTTGATTAAATTCGCAAACTTAAGTTGCCAAAGGCATTACACATTTTTACACTGGTGCATACTACTATGTTGTTGCAGAATTGGCCATTTGCTTCTGGGATTCAGACAGCTGCACCTCTTTAAGTGCATAGTTCAAAGGAATTTCCCATTCAGTCTCCATAGAAATAAATTCTACCACAGAGAACACAGATAATTCAAATGCAAAAAATGTGGCACTTAATTATGGATCAAAACGCAGACACCACCAAAAAAAGACAATATAGTAGAAAGTATCTATTGTAACCTAGCAATGAACAAGATAACTCTGAGGCGGATCATTGATACCATCTTGTGAACTAACATGTTCTGTCTGAATGTTAATAGTGTTTAAATTGCCATCTAATATATATATATATATATATATATATTTATAAAAAAATTTACACCTTTCTTTTTTTTAAAAAATTTCATCAGTAACAAAATAGTTGTTATCCACATTAGCACTAAATAGTATCGACCTACCATCTTAAGTTTGTTTCGAAATCCATTAGCTTAAGTTTTATTCATTGGTTCTTAAGTAGTTTAATTACCTAGTCGTTTTTCATAAAACTTCAATCAAATTAAATATATATAACAATTCAACAGTTAGTCAAGTATAGCGCCTATCATATTTAGTAAAAAACGTTAAAAAATATAGTATAAACTTTATAAGACTACTTTCTCAAATAAATTTAAGGTTTGTTTAGCACAGGGGTCTACAAACTTTTTATCACGTCGACCCCCTCATAGAACATTTGTCTTCTTATCGACCCCCAAGATTAAACGTTTAATAAAACCTAGGGCTGGATCTGGGGGGGGGGGGGTAAACCGGCGTGCCAACTTGAAGGGGGCGGCAAAATCATGTTTGAAGGGCATCCATTTAAGTCGCGGAAACCTATTTTTAGCTCCAATAGTACACTGGGCGCCGGGCGGCGACAACAATGAGTTTGGCCAACAATCGGGGCTCGACAATAATGTGTTTGGCCGACAGTTGGGGTGGGGACACATTGTGTTTGGCCGACAGTCGAAGTGGCGACACTTAGGGTCAGACGGCAAAAATGGGGACTCCAAATAATGTTGCAAGGGGTGGCATTCCCACAGTTTTTGCCCCGGCTCGAAAAATTCCTGGATCCACCACTTACAAAAATTTATAGCATTTCTGATGTTAAGCAATAAGGAGACTTGCATTAAAACCCAAAGAAAGTATATATAGTTCCCACAACTTAAAAAATCCACCCAACAACACTAACAGAAAAAGGAGATATTTTACAGTTATTATAATCGTAAAAAAATAATAACAAAATTATAGATAGATGGAAACTAGGCTATAGCCGTAAGCGTCATAAAATGTAAAACCCAAATAATCATTGAAAATTTAAATAAATTATATTCGATGAAAAAACATCTGCCATTTTACGACTACTATTCAATACATCAAAAATATGTTAACATACTTTTTTTTATTAAAGTAGTTGATATTAGTAGGATGGATGAGTCTGAAGGGCAGCAGCAAGATTACTGATGTTCTGTTAAAAATTGGTAAGTTTTAGTGGCAAATCACCACGGTTTTCCAAGTTCAGTCTGTTTCTCTGTTTTGTTAAAATAGCGTTCGCGTGGCTAAAGCCAACTTCAACCATGCATGAAGTTGGGAATGCAAGTAAGAAAGGTTCGGCTTCTGCTCTGAGCTTGGGGTATTTTGTAGCAATATTGTTATTGCTCCAAAATTCGCTGAGGTATTTATTTTTAAACAATGCTTTAGCTTGCTGATCTACGCATATTTCAATCAGTTCATCTTCTAAGCCAGTTTCATTACCTTCATTATCAATTTTAACATCAAATTGAGAAGCAAACCATTCAGGAACACGCATGTTCTCCAAGTCTTCGAAACGTGATTTGAATTATCTTAATTTATCGAGATGTTTAATATGTATCTCCAAATCACGGTTTGGTATCTCTTCATTTTCTTTTAGTAGTCAAAAGTTTGAAGAATATTTAAAATCTTTACGTGCCAGTGAAGATTTTAACAGGTACATTTTTAGTTGAAAGGCCATTATAATTGTTCAAGCTTGAACAATTATAACATTTTTTCCTTGCAAATGCTTCTGTACTTCATTAAATTTCGAATAAAGATCTGCCAAATAGAACAGATGATACTTGCACTGTTTTAACTCGTCACATAGTAATAGATCCATATTCTTAAGAAACTCTGCAGACGAGTCGTACAAGTCAACAAGCCTCTGCAAACTATCACCTCTTGACATCCACCTTACCACAGTGTGCAAAAGTAATTGATTGAAAGGTTCTTCATTTTCTTCACATAACTTCGCAAATAGTCGGGAATTGAGAGGATGAGCTTTAATGTTATTAATTGACCTAATGCACACTTTTAGAGTATCATGCTGCTTGCCACTCAATTTTTTGGCTCCAAGATGCTGCTTGTGTAGGACACAGTGAACGGTACATACTTTAGGAACCTTTTCCTTCAGAAAGATGAAAAATCCTCTAACAGCCTACCATAGCAGGTGCACTGTCCATAGCTACTGCAGTATCATTCCCGAAAGGAATGTTGCGCTTGTTCAGATAAAATTGCAAACATAAAAAAATTGTCTCACCTTTTGAATCAGTTTGAAGATATTTAAGCAAACAGAAATTCATCAATAGTGTCATTCAGGGATGGACTATGGAACCTAACAGAAGCCCTGAGAAGATTTGAACTTGTGAAGGTTGATTCGCCAAGTTGAATAGCAAATTTACAACACTGGAGCTCAGAGGTCAAAGTTCTTTCCATATCGTCGGCCATTTCCTCTATACCTCGCTGCACAGTATTTGCACTCAATGGTATGCTATAAAGAATTGCCTGTTCTTTCTCAGAGTGCATTGTTTCTACTTTTTGCTAACAATTGATATCTAGACTTGGAAGGAATAATAATTACATGTAAAAGTTACCTATTCAATAGAATTAGATAGGAAAAAGATAAAAAAGAAGTATCTAAATTTAATGGTTTTCAGTATATTACGATATTTTCTATGTAAAGGACAAAATCTACATTTAGATATACAATACGTTGGAGAGAGTGATGAGGGGATGTACGAGAGAAGTCAAGGAATTGGGTTACAAAACTTTGGTCAGACCATTGCTCGAATATGGTAGTGTAGTATGGGACCCGCATTTTACATATCAAATACAGGAGTTGGAGAGGGTGCAAAAAAGGGCTGCTAGATTTGTTTCTGGAAATTATCGCAGAATGCAATCAGTGACGGATATGATAAAGGAGCTGGAATGGGATTCATTGCAAGACAGGAGGAGGATGAGGAGGGTCATGGGAGTGTATAGGGCATATACTGGCTATAAGGCATGGAATGATATTGCAATAGGTATGAAAAGTAGTGCATGGATGGGAAAAGATGACCATGAACACAAGCTAGCACTCGATTTCAGGCACAAGGGTGTAGGAAGATTCTCTTTTTTAGGTAAGGGTGTCAGGGATTGGAATGAGTTACCAAGAGAAATGATGAATAATTTACCGAAAAGTTTGAAATAATTTAAAGATAAAATTTGTAGAGGGCAAATGTAGGTAGGTGCAGGATAGAGGGAAGATGGGTGTGTAGGGAAATTGCCACCGGAGCCTGTGCTCCATTGCAATTAAATTAAATTAAAATTAAATTAAATACATAGAGTGCAGCGTTCACTCCCTCCCCCCCCCCCCCCCCCACCTCTGTGGCTTTACGACACGTTGACAGCGCGGTCACTAGAGGCGGGATGGAACTGCGGACAAGGAACTGGAAGGAATTCTACCGTGGCTTTATGGAGGAAGCATCCTGGCATTAGCCTTCAGTGATTTGGAGAAACCATGGAAAACCCAAATCCGGATGCCCGGACGGGGATTCAAACCGGCGTCCTCCCGAATATAAAATGCATAAATACTCGAAGTAAATAAAACATAAAGTTTAAATAGTTGTTGAGTTCATCACGTAGCTTAGCTAAAACAAAATAATTGTGATGTTGAACTTCTTTCTTATCCCAAAGACGAACCTTAGAAGAGACACAATTCATAAATTGGTCTACATTCGTTTCTCACAGGGATAACCACTAGCTAAACAACAATGCGAGTGAAGAGTAAAGCGGCGAAATCAAACAGTTTGAACGCTAAGCTTTGCTCTATTATTACCTCACCTCTTTGCGCCCCAGTATGAGTCACCACAACAATCCAATTGGTTAATTTGTTTTCGCTGCTTTATTCTTCGCTCTCGTCGTTGCTATGCTCTCTGCTCCAGTATGTTTTCTCCTTAACACATACCTAAAGCGACGCAGGCTTCGGTAAAACTCATTTTATAGCTGGGTCAGTTATTTTGGATTTTTATTGGAATATTCCCATTTTTTCGCTAGACAATTTAATTGATCCTCTTTATTATTAATCGACCCCCTTTTAACCCCCATGTATTAATCGACCCCTGGAGAACTCTTATCGACCCCCAGGGGTCGATACCGACTACTTTGGGGACCCCTGGTTTAGAAGAAGGTTGAAGTACTTGGGGAAATCATGACTGAAAACTGTGGCGCCTGTCGTAGGTACGTTGCGAAGGGGATGGGTTATAGTTGGTGTAAGAAGTGGTTTCACTGGGCATGTGGGGAAGAGGAAATGGGGGATATAAATGAGGCTCTCCCAAGGTTTTGTTCACTGTGTCTTAGGGATGATAGGATGTGGGAGATGGGCAAAACAATTAGGGAGTTGCGTGAAAGGATCAGGGTTCTTGAGGCTCGTCCTGTGGAGGCTCAGCCTCTGCAGGCGAGGTCTGTGGTGGCCTCGCCTGTGGAGGTTCAGCCTGTGGAGGTTCAGACTGCACAGGCTCAGACTGCACAGGCACAGCCTGTGGGGGCTGAGCTTGTCGAGGCTCAAGCTGTAGAGGCAGAAAGTAGAGATAGTGGGTTGGAGGAAGTTGATAAGGATGGGTGGGAGCTGGTAACAGGTCGTAGGAAAATCATGGTTAACAGGATGAACAAGACAGACACTTCCGTAATTGTGGGAAAAAATAGGTTTGACCTGTTGCCAGAGTCAGGAGGAGAAGAGCCTCATGTAGATGTAGGAGTAGGAGTAGGTAAGATGCAGCAGACCTTTAGGAATAAGGCCGTGCAGGGCAAGAATAGGAAAAAAAGGGTACTGCTGCTAGGTAGTAGCCATGGTAGAGGTGTAGGCCCTCTTCTGCAGGATCAGTTAGGTACAGGATATCAGGTCACAAGTTTTTTCAAACCTAGTGCAACATTAGGCCAGGTAATAGAGGATATAGGTTCCCTTTTTATGAGTTTCACTAAGGATGATAGAGTAGTGATAGTGGGAGGTGCGGGAAATAGTATTGATAGAAACGCGAGTTATAGTATAGAGTGACCTGAGGAAGGTGGTGAAGGAGGCACAGCATACCAGGGTGGAGCTCATGCAGGTCCTAAGTCGCCATGACCGTCCACAATTGAACTATGCTGTGAGGCGGGTTAATGTGGAAACGGAAGTGCTACTTGGGAAAGGCATTAGTTCTGTGTTGGGGGTTGTGCCTGTGAAACCATTGGTAGGTGGGGTTTCACTAGGCATAGACTACACCTAAATAGAAAGCGGAAGCAGAGGCGGCCCTAGCAATTTTTTCAGGTGGTGCGAGATCTCATCATGGCGCCTCAAATGAGCAATCGCTTATTCGTGATTAAGGTGTCCATATAGATATACCGAAGATAACACAGTTTTTACATCCTACTAATATTATAAAAGTAAAAGTTTGTTTGCTTCGATGTTTTTACTGTTTCACGTCGAAACTACTGAACTGCTCGGGATAAATTTGGAATAATGTATTATCCATCTACTTTTATCCCAAATAGCACTTCCAGTGGGATTCGAATATGAATGCTTTGTGAATTCCATTTCAGCAAATCCTCGGGCAGAAGATTTTATATATGATAGTAACTCAAACCTCGGAAAAATTAGTATAGGATAGCAGCGGTATGAATGAGAAACAACGGTAAAAAGAAATACTGTATGTTCGAGAAGTTATTTAAGCTACTTTGGTGAACACAATGCTCTTTTCACTCCCAAGTCAAATTCACAGTTTTTAATAATTTTTTTAAAAATATATAAAATTGAAAATATATGAAAATTAAAAAATTTCCACTTTTAATACCGACAAATAAACTTTACCAAAATTTTGCCAGAACCCTCGCAGACTAATGCTTAATGCTTAAATAGGTTAAATTTCCCAGGTAAAACCATTTTCAACACGTATTTTTAATTGTTTTTGCCTTATTCTGAAGCTAATTCTGGCTATGCACTTGGAAATTTGTGCTAATAGGGTGACCAACGAATTCTTTATTGCATCGACCATATGCTAAAACACGTTCATTGTAAACAATTCTTCTGGATCTGTTGGTATCTAATTTACTGCTCATACTCAAAAAATCTTTACGTACTTCGGCATCTGACTACGTTAATAATAGGAAATTTTCAATCTGAGAATCAACTTCTCTACCTGTCTGTTATCAGAGGTGGCACTCTTTCTCAAATTCCGAGCTGGGGTGGAAGGGGATATTCTCCATCACCCAAAAACTGGTACTGACCTGTTGAAATTTGTTTTAACTGCTTCGTTTAATGTCCTTTTCACGTTTTGAACTCTCCTTTCTCGCAGAAGTCGCCACGAATTAAATTAAAAATGCCGAAATGTGAGACGCTCCGCAACCGCGAAATGTTATGCAAAAATGAAACCAAAATTATCGGTACAGGGATCATATCAACCTAACAGGTTCGTTTAGTCATAGTGATCGTAGTTAGATTGAAATTCGGCCTGGGCCAAGAATAAAAAGTTTACAGGAAATTCGTTCTCCGTTATCCATCTCAGAAACTTAAGCAATCTCTGACTGCTTGTATCGATTCTAAGATGGCGAGCCTGCGGATAAAAATGTTCTATCTGTTAATTTCGTCTGACGTTTTACAACGAAATGTATCTAAAACAGCAAGAAAATATTACACAAAGACTTAACCATCATTTCAAAAGATTGTAATTGGTTTTGAGCTCCTGCGGCATCTAATAGCTGCGCGTCATTCTCATATTTCGGTATTTTTAACTTATTCGTGGCGGCTTTTTAGAGAAAAGAGAGTGAAAAAACTTGAAGAGGACATTATAACGCAGCAATCAAAAAAAATATTTCAACAGGTCAGTACCAGTTTCGGGGCGGTGGAGACTATCCCCTTCCACTCCCAAGCTGTTTTTCAGCAACTGTGAAGAGTTTCATAAGTCTGCTTTCAGTCTGCATAGCTTTTGTTTCCAAAGTTTACTTGAAACAATGTATTATACCAAGTCACCACTGTAATTATGGACTCAAATTGCTCCATGATATGGCTAAGTGACAAGGCGTCTGGTGCTGCAACTGAATAATTCGTTTCAGAAGGGCGTCACGAAATGAAGAGTAGTGATAACGAACTGTAGCAATGCTAGAAACTATTCTTGAAACGAATTTCGCAATTTTTTTTTGGCGGTATTCCTTCTAAGTGCTTGAATACCACTTCCATCGCTTCTTTATCGAGAGAATAAAACAAATATTCTTCAAAGAAATCCGAACAAGGAAACAGATTTAACTGATGTTTTGGCTGCACTTGCTATTACCAGATTTAATGACAGTTACATTGATTAAAAAATGCTCGAAGATGCTGGTTCAGAATTTTGATTTGGACACATTTGTTTCCTCCTACCAAATTGGACCCACTGTCATATCTTTGGCCTCAACAATCGTTCATATCCAAATCGAACTTTTGCAAAGTATCAGTGATAAACAGGGCAGCGAGTGCAACTCCCAGGTGCCAAAGAGTCACTTTCCGGATTATAAGTACAGCGAAATACTCACGCACTTAGACTTCGTCTTCATTGGTGTCAGGAAAATGATGTCAAAGATAATTGTTCGATGTGACTTATATCAGGAGCTCAATTCAGTATGATGGAAAAGTATTTAGATGACCTAACAATAGTCAAAATTTTATTACGAACTTCATTCGTTTTGAATACATTTGACAATATAATTAGACATTAGTCTCGTTATTAGCAATACGACGGAGATGCTCCATCATCAAGGATCATATACCCAAGAAATTACCATCATTAGAAGTATTTCAGATCCAAGGATAGCAACCCTCTGTGATTTTTCGTTTTCAGTCTGTATTTACAAATGCTTGTCTAGTATATTGAAGTTATTTAATGGATTCAACGCTTCTATACAACTGAGCGTGGTGTGATTATGATCTGAGGAAGTTTCGTGAATTTTGAAACGCTCAGATTAGTACTCCAGTCATCGAATCCTTCTTTTCCAAATAAAAATGAAACCTTCTGTTGAATAAATAACATATAAACAATATAATTCATCCGCAGATTTAGAATAAAAAAGCTATCTACTTTATAAGTTTCTTCATTTGGTGTTACTCTTTGAAAATATGTATTCGAAAAATAAAGTACATGATTTTTTTGGGGGATTTTTTCGTTGCTTGAATAATTATTTAATCTCTGCCAGCACAGTCAATAAGCAACAATTTTGAAATATCGTCATAATTTGTACTTTGAAAAGGCGACGGTGGTGGTATGTCTTGTATACCCACATGTATCTTTTGAACAGCAGACGACGTTCCAGCCATTGATAAATCTTCTCGCACATGCTGCTCTTTATCATGAGCCTCGTCTGAATAACTTTCATTAAAAGTTTCCTTCCTCCTCGTGTTGAACTAGTTCTGGAGACGATTCAGATGACTTCTAAAAAAAAATTGTCAGCAATTTTGAAGCGTTCTCAATTTCGTCTTGGTTTTGTTTTCTTTTTAAGCATTGTGCACCATACAAATTTTTTTTTAGGTTAGCGACATGTGTTTGTCTGTAAAAGCCAGATAAGCTTTGTAAATATTTACGATACCAACGTTAATAGTAATTACTGAGTATCTATTATGGTAGAAAGAGATAAACAGGTTGAATCTCGCCCCGTACCCGCATCCATGAACTTCAAGACTACAGCTGAAAAGACAGGAAACAGGTGAGGGAGGCGCGACGCGGCACGGGAGGGGTGCCAACTTTGGAACGAAGTTGTGATTTCCATGATTCGAATAACTCGAACTGACTCGAGTAGCAACTCGAATCGACTCTATTCTATGATAACATACGACTATGCATTAAGCTGAGACTCTTATTGTTATAAACTCTTATGGATGATGTGTGTTAAAAGCTGGGTTAAGGAGAAGTAAGTGAATTTTGTTACTTGGGAAGTAAAATTACAACCGATGGTCGAAGCAAGAATGATATTAAAAGCAGAATAGCACTAGCAAAAAGAGCCTTCATAAAAAAGAGAAACCTTTTAGTTTCAAATATTGATCTAAGGATTAGAAAGAAATTTTAAAACTCTATGTGTGAAACCAGCACGTTATGGTAGCGAAACATGGACTTTAGGAATACCGGAAAGAAAGAAAATTGAAGCATTTGAAATGGTGTGCTACAGAGAATGCTGAAAAATTAAGTGGACAGACAAAGTAAAGAATGACGAGTTTTGGAAATGATGGGTGAAGAAAGACATTTGTGGAAGAAGCTTACAGAAAGAAGAGACGGGGGCTGGTAGGTCATATTTTGAGACATGCTGGATTGGTTAATTTGTTAGTGGAGGGAATAATCGAAGGTAAGAACTGTAGAGGAAGACAGAGATTAGAACATATGAAGCAGATAATTGAGGATGTGGGTTGTAAGTGGTATGTAGAGATGAAAAGGTTAGCACAGGATAGGAAGAGATGGAGGACTGCATCAAACCAGTCAAAAGACTGATGACGGAAAAAAAAGAAAAAAAATGATAGAATTATTTTCATTTTTGCGCAGACGATCTCTCGCTGCCTTTTCGGCGCCCCCCATTTGACGGCGCCCGGTGCGGTCGCACCACTCGCACCGCCCTAGGGCCGCCCCTGAGCGGAAGGGAGTACTTTTCTGAGTTGTTAGCTAAAGCAGTGAGGGAGCCCGTTTTCCAGTGATGATGGGGTCAGGACTGTGCCTTTTTTAGGTTAGGGGCGGCTGGGTGAAGGATATAGATTATCAAAGTGATACTGATTGCAGATTCGCGATGGGGAAAGTCACAGATATTGAAGAAATAGATCAAAATGGCTGAAACAATAACTGACTGCGGTAAAAGTGGGAAATAGGATATAAATTCTGAAAATGTAAAGTCAAGTAGTGAGGGTGTTAATGGTAAACTGTAAAAGTATAATGAACAAAGTAATCGAATTTGCAAACTTAATAGAGATGCATTGAACCACAAGTAATAATTGGGGTAGAGAGTTGGTTAAAAGAAGTAGTACTAGACAGTGAGGTTTTTCCTGATGGTTACAGAGTGTACCGCAGAGATAGAGGAGCAATTGGTGGAGGAGTCTTCATACTAGTTAGCAAAAACTACCACAGTTCCACTGGCGTTCATAGATCAAGACCATGAGTTACTTGGGGTAGGATTTCTGGGGTAATAAAAAGGAAAAAATCAGAGTGTTGGCTGTTTACCGCAGTGGAAGAATGACAGAAGAGGTTGAGGTTCTTGGGGAGAAATTAAATTCATTCTCAGATTTCAGAGGTGATAAAAGAATGATCATCATCGGCGGGGATTGAAATTTACCAGGTGTAAACTGGGAAGGGAATAAGATAAATAACACAAGGGAACAAAGATTTGCAAATATCTTAATAAGGGAAGGAGGATTTACACAAGTGGTTGAGCAAAACACTAGGGGACAAAATATTTTGGATATATTTCTAATTAAACCCGATGAAAACCTTTGAGGTATCAAGTAACTGATGGAATAGTGATCATGAAGCAGTTCTGATGGATATTAGAGGATTCAGTAAACCCAGCCAAAATTTAAGGGAGAAATAGGTACAATTATAAAAAGGCACAGGTTTCAAATTTGAA